>OZ005654.1:197306606-197424606 GCA_963930645.1 Salticus scenicus | reverse complement strand
TTTTTTCTCTTTTTTAACATTTACAATCAGTGTTTACAGGACAGTCAAAGAAACTCAGGTTTTTGCTACTAAAGCAAGAAAAGATGATTGTGTATTTAAATGCTATAGCATCAAACAACTTTAATTCAGTATCAGCGATGAAGCATTCACCTTTTCTTTTTTTTTTTTTTTTTTAAGATAGTAACTATAGTCCAGTCAATAGGTATGTAAAAAAGGGCTTACCTAGCAAAAGGTGGGGTAGAAGATTTTTCTTTTTTAATTTGTACATATTAGTGTCAATATGAAAAAAACGATTTATCCAACATGATCGACCCCGGGAGAATTTTTGTCGGCTGAAAAAACTCGAAAATTTACCACTTTTTTGCCTTTTTTTTAAATATCTCAGAAAGGGCTAAATTTTGTGATATTTTTCTATTATAAAGATTAAAGAAGATTAAATTTCCTACAATTTTCTTCCTTACAACTTTTTTGTAGTACTAATAGCAAGCGTGTTACAGCCTCTTGAAAGTCGGCATTTTTTCTCAAGCTAATAAAATACAACTCAAAGAAATGGGTCGGTGCATGAACGTTTATTAGTAAACGGGAAGAAAGGAAGGGACATATTCAGCTGTCTGACCTTAGGAAATGACATCCTGCTTCGCAGCAAAGAAGGTATTTAAAAAAAATCATGCCTCCTCCCCCCCCCCTTCAATTAAAAAGCTCTCCGTTTCCTCCCGCCTCTTCTCATCGTGTAGTACGCTGCCTCGGCTGAACATCTATCTATGTTATTCAGTTCAACTCGAACGTGCGAACGTGCGAAAGTACTGTTTCAACCCGTGAGCCTTTTCTATTACAATAACCGGAGTGTTTGTTTTATTTTCAAAATTAGTTTGAATAAAGATGAAGTAAAGATTGTGAAGGAGAAAGGTATACAAAAATTCCGTAAATGTGCAATGCAAAACGTCAAAATGAAGGACATTAGTGTTTTTTGAAGAACCTAAAACAAGTAAGAATTCACAATGCCTGTCACAAACGATACATCAATGATTGAATTATTACAGCATATGTACGGCATCATACAACTGGTGATGGAGCTGGTCCAAACAGTGCGGCTCCATATCTTCCATCAAGAACTAAAAGTTTCAGTTTTAAAGATCAGTGTTTCTTGTGTGGAGAGGGGATAATTGAAGATTTCTTTAAAAAATAGGAACGACTTCCTGAGCATGAAAGAAATTTTATCCACCATGCTATGAAACTGTGTGTGAAAGAAACAATTGTAAATGGTGCCGAAAATCGTGGGGATGAGAAAAGAAAAAAAGTACTGGAATGCATCGGAAACGTAAAAGGTTTAGTTGCTATAAATGTTGGGTATCAGAGGTTTTGTCATCAGAAACTGCACTGGAGGCCTAAAAGTGAGATGAAACGAGGATACTACCCTGCAAGTAACACTGATGAGGCAATGGAATCAATTTACTTCTACCCTGAAAACGACTCGGAGGAGTGCCAGTCTCATAAAGTATTTGATGAATAAAATAGAGGGTGATTTTCGTCCTGGCATCAGAACGGTTACATCACGCCTTTGCAAAAAATATGGTGAAGATGTTTTAATGGCCGAAACTGCCAACAAGAAAGCAGTTTGCTTCCAAAATGTTGGCTATAACATAATGAAACAAGTATAGTAACAAGGAATCTGATCCTCAACAGGAAAATGTTGTACTAATTTCATCACTGGACGAGGCTGAAGAAGATGATAAGGTATTCTAAGGGCTTATATAATTACTGCAAGACGGAGAGGAACAATTTGAGGACGGCACACCTTCCTTCTACTTCTGATGACTATTGAAATTTAAGAACCCGGGCTTTCAAAACAACCACGAAGAAAAGTAGCATGTATATTATACATTAATGTACGTTTCTTTATTTGTTTCAAGGCTAAATGAATCTCCCTATAATTTATATATAAAGTTTAATTTCTACAATTTACTTTTGTTATTATTTGCTATTGTTCTTCAAACAAGTTTGCCTATTTATGAAGTTCATTTAAAATTAAGATTATATATTGTTATTATCATCAATATTAGTATAATAGTAATTGTTTATTACAATATTATGTATTATATCTAAATATCATTAATGTTTTATAATTTAATAAATAGTAGAATTAAAATATTTATGTATCAATGCATTGAGCTTTTGCTTATTAGCACCATAATATTTATTCATCTACAATTATATACAAATATTTTTTATTTTATTTATTTTTCTTTGTATGTGTTTGAGTGTGTATTATGTATTGCAGTGATAGAATACTATACATCGACAGTTATTGGAGTCTGATGATGACTACTGTTGTTATTCCGGAATTGTCAGTGCATGGCCATAGGGAGTGTAAAAAGGGGAAGGGAAAAAATCAAAGGGAGCAAATTTGTTATCTGTCGTCCTTAGTGAAAAAAAAAAAAAAAATGATCGCCAATTTATGTGGCAAACATATTTAATTACTTTCAAAAATCACTATTATTTTAACAAGGTGTATGTTAAGAGAACAATCAAGAATATAAAACAGTATTTCCCCCCAACAGTATTTCAAGAATATAAAACAGCTTCCCCCGTATTTCTTACAATATATATTGTAAAAATATACATCTGGCGTGTGTATTTCCGTATTACGTTTTTGATCACCAAATCCAAAAATCCCAAGTGCGAGAGATATCAGATCTATACCATTAAAAGTTGTTAAGCTTTCTGTAAATAAAGATTCTAATTCTAATAATTACTATACATTATTTATAAGGAGTAATGAGCTTTTTTTTACGAAGTTGAGAAAACTGTTTATTTTCAAAAAGCTGTTACGCGCTTGCTATTAGTACTACAAAAAAGGTGTAATGAAGAAAGTTGTAGGAAATTTAATCCTCTTTAAACATTACAATAGAAAAATATCGCTTAATTCAGCCATTTCTGAGATATTTCGAAAAAAGCCAAAAAACTAGTAAATTTTTTAAGTTTTTCAGCCGACAAAAATTCTCCCGGGGCCGACCATGTTAGATAACTTGTTTTTTGCATATTAGTACTAATATGAACAAATAAAAAAAAATAAAATCTAATACCCCACCTTTTGCAAGGTACAATGTATTTATTGACTGGACTACTAGTATTTTACAACAGAATTTGGGTTTGAAGATGATAATTAAAAATAAGCGATAAAGTATTTACGATCTCTGTTACTTTTTTCAATTATTTATTTATTTACTAGTATATAACCCCGTCAAAAATGACGGAATGTGTAATCAGTTAAGGTAGTGAATCAATGAATGTTTTGCCAGCTTCGCTGGTCACTGTATTAAAAGGGGACTAATGCGCAAGTTGTACCTGACGGGACTAATTTGAAAGTTTTACCTCAAGGGACTAATGTGAAAGTTGTACCTCACGGGACTAATATGCAAGTTGCTCCGTACGAACAAACTATTTCTTTCAACGAAAATACCTACTAACCCTGGACGATAGGTCTAATATAACGCATCATATTATATATCGTATTTATCGCGATATAACTCAATACTTATTTTATATTTTTTTTCGTTCCAGTGTAAACTAACATGTTTCATCTATATATTAATAGGCAAGCATAAAATTTGTAGTCCCTTTCTAACATATTAATTATGGGAATAGAGGGTTGAAAATGGTATCATTCGAAAGGTATGGTTAGCCGGAAGGTGCGAATACAAATATTATTTTCTTACGATGTCAAGAAGGTATTTAAAAATAGATTTTTTTATGCATTTTCCCCCATTTTTCCCTTTTATACACGTATTCCTTTACATTAAATAATACCTAAAAGTAGAAAGTTGTTAAATCTGGCAATTTCATAAAGCTCAAATAAAACCATAGACACAGTAATTTGTATAATGTAGCATCACTATACGCAAGCGAATTGATGACGTCACTGTCTGTCCATTGAGCCATGAAAAAGATTTTCTATGTTAATCGTCCATTGGATTTTTTGTAAAAAATTATTAAAAAGTAACGGAAATTATCTGCCGATTTTAATTCCGATATTTGGGTGTAGTTATATATAAGTTACTGTCTACATGTGTTTGATTGAGTTATTTTTTCTGTAAAATTGATAAAATTTTAATTTAAAATCACAAAACGCCAGAAAAAAATGGCAAACTTTCTGTTTCGAATGTAAACATAAACATTTCATTTCAAAGGGTGATATTTAAACAATAAATATTCAACTAATATACTAAATAAAAGGAAAATGGATTTGTTACTAACTGCTTCATGTATATGTAGACGATACGGAAAAAATTCCGAATTCCGTTTTTTACTGAATTTACATGTTTTGAGCTTTCTTTACGTTTCAATTAACTGAAATTGGCTACTTATTTTTTAAAAAAGTGTCTTTATTGCTAGCTTTTGTGGGTAGAAGAAGCAAGTAGAAGATACATAAAAACTTTTGATTTCCGGTTTTCGATGAATTTACACGTTTTGAGAATTCCTTGCATTTTAATTAAGTGAAATTGACTACTTATTTTTTTAAAAAGTGTCTTTATTGCTAGCTTTTGTGGGTAGAAGAAGCAAGTAGAAGATACATAAAAACTTTTGATTTCCGGTTTTCGATGAATTTACACGTTTTGAGAATTCCTTGCATTTTAATTAAGTGAAATTGACTACTTATTTTTATTTTTAAAAAAGTGGATTTATTATTCTTTCCTCTGCATATATAAGTAGAAAATATAAGATTCAGAAAAGTTTTAGATTTTCGGTTTTCGATAAAGTTACACGTTTTGAAATTTCCCGAACTCAATTCGACCATTTTTGAAAAATATCATTTTTTTTTTTATGTTTAAACACTGTACTTTATGAAACAATCGAATTAATATAACAAAATGTGATACTTGGTTGGGCCTTGGTTTGACATGGTACCTATTAGCTTCTGGGCAGTATCACACAACAAGGGGCGTTTTCACGTTGCGATTTTCTCTCATTTCTGGAAAGGCTAACATCTACAGAGAGAAATAGTGATATTTAGTAAAACTCTGCTGATTCAGTTAGAGTGAATATCGGCAAAAAATTGCCGCAGCTGTGTTACAATTGCATTACGTTTAGGACAAGGCAATAACTTTGCTTTGCCTCACTTTGCAAAAAAAAAAGAAAAAAAAAAAAAAAAAGGTCGACTTTCGACCAATGGGCGATACTAGTTTTATATTATTATGTTATTTCAAATTAACAAAATGTTAAAGTTTAATCTGGCAAAAAAATATATTGTATATTTTCAGAATTCTTATTTATAAATATTGATATTTTAAAACACAAAATCTTATAAATAATGCATGAAAATTTCGCATTTTACGAAAAAAAAAAATGTAATAATCTTACAATAATAATAAAAAAAAGCAAATAATTGTATCTTTTCTAAAGTTGTAAATGGCAAGTAAAATTATGCCTGGCACATACGTTACATAAGTACATAAATAAATACTGTAAGCGAGTCTCTAGAGAAAGCTTTTTTGCGTGTCATTTGTTACAAACACATTTTGCGAACAAAAGTATATCGTGACTGATAAATATATATTTGTCTTAAATTTGTTATTCCTGAAAAGGAAAGGTGCAAAGGTTAACAACTTAAATGCGAATAGAGTGACATTCAATAATACATTTTCCATTTTAAATGCTTTGAATTTTATATTACTGTTGGATTTGCAGTGCTAATATTTAAAAGTAATATGGAGTTGCGTATTAAAAACAATTCTGCAATTAAGTATGACATTTGTTCTGAGATTCACTTGGAATTTTCAATCGGAGGTTATTCTTAATTAAGCTCTTTAAAGAAGTATTTATATTCTTCTCAGTAAATCTTAACGAATAACAAAGTTACAACTTATTTTGCTTATGTTATATTGAGTAAACATTTAATGTGCTAGAATATTTTATTAATTTAAACTTTTTCCTCTTTAATCAAACAGATTAAAATGTCAATAAATAATTAAAATTATCTTTGAAATGTATATCTATATAATAGCCGGTTTTTTCCGCACAGCTGGTCATTATATTTAATGGAATTCTCCAAATTCCTTATCAAATATTAACATAAAAATTTCGAAACGACAAAAAAAAATCATTGAATTCGCTCAAAGCTCGAATTAAGGTTCCCGCTATCAACATACTGAGTACTTTCACTACCTTCTTCTGTGTATTACCTGGTCACGCATACAGAAAGAAACGTAACCATCTCGGTTAATTCCCCAATGACTTCGAACTTGGTTATCCAATGTACCCAATTTCACTCTCTATAAGAGGGTAAAATTGGGTTAATTTCATTCTTCCCTTCTTCACAAATTGAGTTACTTTCATATATATATATTTTTTTCATCTAAATGAAAAAATTAAAATAATTCTATTTGAGTGAATTTTCACTCATTTGCTTAGAAGAAACGCGACGTCTCATCTTGAGATATAATCAAGAAATTCAATGAATTAGCATAATGCACTCAAACTTCAGTTATTTATTGTTTTTCAGATATTTAGTTATTTTATTAAAGTTTTAATACAGATGATTTACAAAAATAAAATAAAAAATAGACATCTTTGCAGTGGTAAAGTCCGTTGAACTTCAGTGGTCTATTTCTTCAGTGAGAAATGCGTTGCAGTGAGATTGATGTTGCTACTTACAAGTAGATGAATGAGCAGCAATAACTTAAGTATCGATAAATATGGATAACGCCAGTTTACTTAAACATAAAGCTGCTAATTAGCTCAAAATACTGCAATTTTAACTCAATTCGATTAAAAAAAAAAAAAAAAAAAAAAAAAAACCTTCTACTTGTCATGGTGAATTATCTCATTTATTTAAGTGAGCAGCATGTTCACCGCCTCGACTGTATCGGGAACTATTTAAAGTATTTTTCTATTTAGGGTCTTTGTTTATATTTAGATCTTTTTTTACAATTATATTTTCTGTTTACGTTTAGGTCTTTATTTACATTTATGGTCTTTCTTTATATTTACAATCTTTTTTTACTCTTAGGCTCTTTGTTTACATTTATAGTCATTATTTACATTTAGGGTATTTTTTTACATTTAAGATTTTGTTTATATTATAATCTTTGTTTACATTTTGAGTTGTTGTTTATATTTATATCTTTGTTTACATTTAGGCTTTTTATTTTCCTTTATTGTCTTTGCTTACATTTAGGTTCTTTGTTTACATGCATTCTCTTTGCATTTATGTCATTATTTACATTTAAGGTCTTTGTTTGCATTTGTTGTCTTTGTCTATTTTTATAGTGTGTTAGTAATACTCCTTTTTATATTTAGGACTTTGTTTACATTTAGGATATTTTTTTATAATTTTTGTTGTGGTTTACATTCACTGTCTTAGTTTACATTTATAGTCCTTGTTTACCCCAATTTTGGTCTTTGTTTGAATTTAGGTCTATTTATATTTAGGGTCTTTCTGAGGTAGAACATAACTTTGTTCTGGCGTTGAGAATAAGTACGAACAGTGGAAAATTAGGTGCAACTACTTTAAAACAACGTTATGTGCTACTGGTGTTGTTTTTATTTGTAGCTATTGTATAAATGTAGATTCTGTTTACATATACAATCTTTGATTACAGACTATATCCCCATTCTGTGCGGTGGTGTAACACCCAAGCGTCATCTTTTATGTGCCCATCTCATTTTTACAGCTACAAAAGAATGTACAATTAATTTTTAAAACAGAAACCTAATTCATGTGTAATCAAAAAGGACTGATATGCAAATATTAGGGTACGAATAATATCTAAAACAAATCGTGAAAATTTTTCTATTATCATTAAAATTTATACGATATTTTATTCAAAGCCACTACTTATTCTTAGATACATAAGATGACTCTTTAAAAAAAATTTCAGACTACCTGAAAAAATTAACATATTATACGTTACATTATAATTATACTAAAACGTACACATTTGTATTTCGTGAAGGTATTCTCAAAAAGCAAATGCGAAGCATTAGATTTTATTATTTACAATATATTTTAAAAATGCTGCGGGGTAATAAAATGAATGAGAAAATTTTTGAATTATAATGGTCTGTTAAATCTTAAAGACAAATAGCTAGATTCATAAAACGGTTAAAAAATGCAATTTACAGTGTTATAATTAGAAAAAGATGAATCGAATATTATTAAATGATAAATCTGGTGTGTCACGCACACGACTTTCTCTTACCCTGAAATTTAATAATATAAATACAGCTTGGAAATTAAGAGGTAACATAACGAGTACTGTTATGTAAACCTACGTTACAATAATTCAAATTAGGCTTCGGAAGAGTTTTATATTATAATTCGTTCTGTGTGTGGGGGGGGGGGGCTACCGCCCCCTCAACCTCACGTTTCATTACTGCACCTACATTTATATAGAATTAAATCTGTTATTAAAATTAAAAGTTCACTTAAAATTATTTAGACTTTCATATGCAACATTCCCTGAAATTTATCAGTTTTTATCAAACTTTTCAGGAACAAATTTATATTAATTTGGAAATACAATTTTTGGATCTCCTGAAACTATTCGATTTAAGTTCATCTCAGAGACACAGACAATAATCAAACTTTAAAAAACTTGACTTTGGTAACCAGGAAACCTCAAAATGTGTAAATACACAAAAAAGAAGCAAAGGATATTTAGCTTAAAACATACATCATTTATCATATGTCTATGAAGAATTCATTTTCATTGCTTAGCAGCTTTCCTGGACATGGTAAAATATTATAGTGAAGCACTTCCACTAAAAATTAAAAATAATGTTATCGCTTAAATATTTTCAACTCTGTATACCTTTTCAAGAATGCGTAAAAACCTCATAGCGCACCTAAATACAATCCTATAGTTAGAACATACGGCACAACCTGAAATACACACACCATCAATTTTCAGCTATTGTCGCACTATAATCTAGCTCTTTTTGTGTAACCCTGCAAATGAACAGTGAATTATTTCCCTGCCATATTCTACATGAAGCATGATTTTATGCATATAAATATATATATATATATATTCATTGCATTTGGTTTAGTGCAGTCAATCGATATTAAATTCTATTTACCTGCAATTTCCCCTACAGACGTAATGTATCTGAATACTCTTGAGTGTCCCTGTACACGAACTATTTGCTTCATCTTAGCGAAAAGCTTAGTGTAGCATCCCTATATGATATACCTTTAGAATACCGAGTTTGCAATTTCTGCTACTATTTGTTCTTTAGATATGCTGATAAAACACACGCAGACACACAGACAAACACACATAGAGACTAACCGCTAAAAATATGATTTTTGGAATCAGATGACCTTATAAACGTGTAAATATATATAAACTCACGTTCGAAAATTTGACCATAAAACAATACTTTCTTTACCTTATCGTTAAGAGAAAGTAAAAAGGATTGTGGAAGAAAAGGATTTTGACAAAACAAGAAGAATGGCAAATATTTCGATTATTAACTAAAAAGGTTCATATTTTTTTTTTTTCTTAAGACCCTCACACGTAACATTTTGTAAGAATATTAAATTAAACAGAAAAATTATGCATAATTTAAGATCCTGTTAAAAACTCCAAAGTTATTACAACTCATTAAAAAGAAAGACTAATATGTGTTAAAGTTGTTATGCTATGTGTAAATGAATGGGAATATAAATTTTCCGATGTAACAAAAGAAAAAAAAATTGGACGTATGGAGTAATTGTATAAATTAAGAATCGGAAACATTGCTTTTGTCGACATGTAGCAGAGTGGTTAGTAATAATTTGAATGATGGAAAGTCCAATTTACAGCATAATCGTGACTTATATATTCTGCACAATAACAAAAAATATGCTTTATGATCATCTGATACCCTTTGGGCCTATTATAGATGGTACTAACTGGAGTATTTAGCAAGAAAATTCTTTTATACGCTTAAATCCACTTTGGAATGGTTTAAACAAATATTAATGTCTTGCCATGGTTAAGTCTACCATGGAAAACCTTTGGGGTATATTATCACACAAAATTTACTTTCATAAAGAACATATTTATCTGCAAGTGAACAAAAGGTATTCGTTGTAAAAAAAAAAAAAAAAAAAAAACTCTGGAGTGACTCTATTCTACATCCCAAACATTGAGTAATTAACAGTTTTGTAGATAAAGTAAAGAAAGAGGAGTTGTTAAACAAACAAAAGAGAGAAAACCATAATAGAGTGTTTGAGTATTTTTCTCCATATATTACACGATGTTTTATTTAACGCTACTGAACTTTGCGTCCATAGATCATAATGATAAAGAATTTTTTGTTGTGTCCTTGTAAAAACCTATAAATGCATTCATCAAAATGCTTATAGTTAGTGTAGTAGTGACTTATAATATTCATATAAATTTTCAGCTCACTTGAGTAAAGCGTTTAGATGCTATCGCACTTTTAAAATTTAGTCCCATAGGCCATAATTATAAAGAATTTTTCTTTGTGTCCCTGTAAAAAAACTGTAAGTGCTAAATTCAACAAAATCTATACAATTGGTGCAACTGTGATCTATAACATGTGTACAATTTTTTTGCTCAGATTAATAAAGCGTTTATACGCTATCGCACTTTTAAAAATTTGGTCCCGTAGGCCATAATGATAAAGAATTTTACCTGGTGTCCCTGTAAAAAACACATAAGCGCTAGATTTTCCAAAATCAATAGGGTTCGTACTATGGTGACTTACAATATACGTATCAACTTTCACCTTATTCGAACAAAGCGTTTAAACGTTAGAGTGTTCACACACATAAATACACACACACATACATACACACACATACACACACATACATACATCATCTTAAAAATAGTTAAAACGGACTCAGGGGACCTCGAAACGTATAGAAACATCAAAATTTCAAATTCGGATTTGTGACATGATTACAATACTTTCCTCACTATAGTGCTCGGAAAGTAAAAATGGCTTAATGTTTCTGAACCTGAACAAAACTACCAAGTCACTTGAATCAAAAACACAGTATTTGAACATTTAATGAAAAATTAATAAAAGTACCGTGTTAATTTATACATTACTTTTAGTTTCAAACAATTGGTCTTATCATCTATTAGGAGTGTATTTTTCAATTATTGTTTATATTTTTTATCTTAATCGCCTATTGCATTATTCAAGAATATTGCGACCTAATTCTAATAAATATATCCTTATTAAGTATCACGTGTGTTTGAATTATAATTAAATGCTTTATTCACTTCCTATTTTTCAAGACGAAAACGGTCGTATAAATTCCTAACGGACTGTATACACATAAAAGTCATAAAAATAAACAAAAAATAAAATAAACATTGTCGAATAAAACATATAAACTTGTTGTAACAAAATATATTTTGAAAATTTAGATTCTATAAATGTACATTTCTTTTACAATTGGAAAACTCTTACAAGAATTTACGTCATTCAATTTTCTTTAACGTGTCATTTACAAGTCTGAAGACAAATGTCGTGGGAAATTCAATAAGACGCATTTACCGATAGGAAACAGGAATAATTGCTATTACTTCCAGTAAGTGAAAATACAATATATATATATACATATGTATGTATAATACCAGTGGCATATAATTGAGTTTCAAAAGATGGGCATTCTTAGAAACTAAATAAGTACAAAAGATATATATATATATATATATATATATATATATATGTATGTATGTATGTTTATTTGTTTAATTATATATATATATATATATTTATATATATATATATATATATATATACATAACTGAAAAAAATTGAATTCTATTATATTTCTCTTTTCCTTTAATTCATATGTGACATTTTTATAAAACTTATAATTAAGATTTTGTACAGTTAGTTAAATTCTACCTTTTCATGCTAATTCAAAACTTATTAACTATTTGAAAAGGAGAAAAGAAACTATTTCAAAAATTCCATTTATCAGACGATTGTTATTCATTTCAACATGTTTTAAAATTGATGCATATAAACTATTATTGTTCAATAATTTTATAAAAATATATGATATCAAACACATGAAGTTCATTAACTATCATCTATATTATATAATCATTTTGTAGATAATATATTCTGAGGACTTTGGTATGACTAAACAAATCAGATACCTAACAATGTACCCGTAAGGTCAAATTAATAGATACATCCTAAAGATTTATAAAACAAAACTTACAATGCGAGTTAAAAAAAAAAAAAAAAAAAAAAAAAAAAAAACAGTAGAGCACTTTTTTAAAAAACATCATCTTCCGATATCTAAATCTGACCTATCTAATTATGATGATTGTCAATTTCCCTGCAGTTATCAAGCAACCTATAAAGGACATCTAAAAAGGAGTTTATGTATCAAATTGAAAAAAAAAATCTTTATATATATATTTCTTTTGCGTGTGTATGTCACTGAACTCCTCCTAAACGGCTGGACTGAGTTTAATGAAATTTTTTGTGTGTCTTCAGGTGGATTCGAGAATGGTTTAGATTTACAAATGAAAGTTGTAACTTAATTAGTTCTTTCTTAATTAATTTTTAACCAACTCTTTCAACAACTTTTTCACCTAGATGGCGTGAGTTGTCGTAAACACGATGTCAGAATTTATTTAATGTTGAAATGAAAAATGAATTTTTAACCGTATCTTACGAAGTGTTTAAAATATTTTTTCAAAATTAATATTTTTAGAATCGTAACCGTATCTTACGAAGTGTTTAAAATATTTTTTCAAAGTTAATATTTTAGAATCGTAAACACGATGTCAGAATTTATTTAATGTTGAAGTGAAAAATGAATTTTGAACCGTAAGTGTTTAAAATATTTTTTCAACGTTAATATTGTTAAGTTGTTAAAATTAGTTAAAATGGTATATTCTTTTAAAAAATTCGTCAATATCCGACGGAGATATTTTATGTTAAAATGAAAAATGAAATTTTAGGCCCTTATTATTTGTGCAGATGGAAAATGTACTAAAAGTTTTCCGAAAAATTTCACGATCACAAATGTTGACGGATATCCAATATATCGTCGAAGAAATCCCGATAATGGCGGACAATCTTATCATCTATGGCAGTCATCTATGTCAATAACATAGATATTGACATTTATAACCGTTGGGTGGTCCCATATTCGCCTCTGCTGAGCAAAACATTCAATGCTCATATTAATGTTGAGTTCTGCAGTTCAGTGAAGAGCATCAAATGCATTTGCAAGTATGTGAATAAAGGCAGTGATATGGCTGTATTTCGAGTTGAAAATACCAATGTGAATGCTCCTCCTGTGAATAACAAAGATGAAATAACACTTTACCAAATTGGCCGGTACGTCAGCTCCAATGAAGCTGTTTGGCGTATCTTTGGTTTCCCAATTCATGAACGGGATCCAGCAGTTCTTCATTTAGCTGTCCATCTTGAAAATGGCCAGCGCGTATATTTCACGAGCGAGACAGCGATTGATCGTGCTATAAATCCACCAAAAACTACACTCACCGAATTTTTTTAATTGTGTAATCGTGCGGATGCTTTTGGTGCTTTTGCACGGACATTACTCTATTCAGAAGTACCACGCTATTTCACATGGGCTCCAACAAAAAAATGGATGCCCCGCAAGCAAGGCACGCCGATTGATGCATGTCCCGGTTTATTCAAATCAAACACCTTGGGACGAGTATTTACAGTCAATCCAAGGCAGACTGAGTGCTTTTATCTTCGACTGTTATTGGTTAATGTCATCGGCCCTTTGTCATTTCAAGATTTACGTAAAGTGAATGGACAACAGTATCCAACATATAAAGATGCATGCCTTGCACTCGGCTTGCTGGAAGACGACAACCAGTGGGAGTGTATGCTTGCTGAAGTAGGACTGAACTGTACAGCAAAACAAATTCGTCTACTATTCGCTATTGTTGCATTATGGGATAATCACAAAGATTCAATGACTGATGATATATTGCATCAATATCGTTCACGGTGCAACGATCTAACGATAGTATTCAGTGACGCTATGTACAATGAAGCATTGATTGCTATTGAAGATCTTTGCATTATCATTGCTAACTTACCACTCAGTCATTTCGGTACGCATTCAACAAATCGAAATGCATCTGATTTAATACGCACTGAATTCAATCGTGAACTACAATACAATACTGTAGAAATAGCAGCGATTGTTGCTCGCAGTGTCCCACTAATGAATGAAGAACAAAGATCCATTTACGACCGCATCATGCTCTCAGTTTTGGCAGGACAAGGTGGATTCTTTATTTTTTGGGGGGTGCACCAGGTGGAACTGGCAAAACATTCCTTTTTTCGCTAATTCTCAACGAAATACGATCAAATAATGGCATCGCATTGGCTGTTGAATCATCTGGCATTGCGGCAACTTTATTGGATGGAGGCAGAACAGCTCATTCATTATTTAAACTGCCACTAAATATTCAAAATAACCCAGACGCAGTGTGCAACATAAAAAAACAACCGTCCATGGCCACAGTGCTGAAACAGTGTAAAATTCTTATCTGGGATGAATGCACTATGGCACACAAACATTCGATTGAGGCGTCGAGCAGGACATTGAAAGATATAAAAAACAACGACAAACTATTTGGCGGCACTCTGTTACTCTTTTAAGGTGATTTCAGACAAGTACTTCCCGTTATTCCGCGTTCAACATACGCTGATGAGATCAACGCGTGCTTAAAATCATCGTCATTGTGGCGTAATGTTGAAAAAGTACAACTGAAAGTAAATTTGTGCGTTCAAAAGCTCCAAGATCCATCCGCTGAAACATTCTCAAAACAATTGTTAGATATCGGCGATGGAAAAGTTACTACAGATGAAACTAGATGCATAAAATTACCGACCGATTTCTGCAGAATCATTGATTCTCAAGATGCTCTTATTGACCAGATATTTCCCGATGTACACAGACGATTCACAAATCATGAGTGACTGGCAGAAAGAGCAATTTTAGTAGCAAAAAATGTGGACGTCAACGAATTGAATCTCAAGATACAACATTTGTTACCAGGAGACTTGGTGTCATGCAAATCTAATGATACAGTTTGCGATGCCACCTAAGCTGTAAATTATCCAACAAAGTTTTTAAACTCATTGGATTTACCAGGCATGCCACCGCATATTTTACAACTGAAGGTTGGATCTCCGGTTATTTTGCTTCGTAATTTGAACCCACCACGGTTGTGCAACGGCACGCGATTAGTCACAAAAAAATTAATGAAAAATGTTATCGAAGCTATCATTTTAAATGACAAATTCCGAGGTGAAAATATATTACTACTGCGAATCCCTATTATACCCACAGATGTGCCAATTCAATTTAAACGCCCTCAATTTCCAATTAGATTGGCATTTGCAATGACTATCAATAAGTCTCAGGGCCAAATGATGTCTGTCTGTGGCTTAGATTTGAGCACATCATGTTTTTCACACGGACAATTATACGTGACTCTCGAGTGGGCAGACCATCCAGTTTGTTTGTATTGGCGAAAGATGGATAACAAAAAATATTGTACACTCTGTTCCATTATAGGATTGATATTGTTTTTTAGTAATATTGTTATAAGTAGCGATATGTATATAATTTTAAAGAATCAATTTTAATAAATTAAAAAAATAAATGATTGGTGTTTTGTTATTTTTATATTCTTTCACCGTTCACAGCGCTCCATACATCTTCCACTTATATACCACATCCTTACAAACTTACAATAAGTTAGTTATTTTTTTCTAGCAAAATATTCTCTAGAAATAATTTATATGACAAAACAACGTTTGTCGGGTCAGCTAGTATATATATATACATATAGATAGATAGATAGATATAAACCGTTTTTGAGATACCGAACTTCAACGAATCTTGGTAAACTGATCTGTATACCGGAAACTAACAACTACATAAGAAATAATGTATAAAAAAGAGTTAATAAGGCGAGTTTGAAGAAGATCCGTACAGCTATTTGTGACGTAGTTGTGAGACCTAAAATTTACCTCATATTAAGTGAGACATACGAAAGGATATCTAAAATGGCGTTTATATAGCAACTTTGCAGAACTATATTTGAAATAGACATGTGATTCCCCTGTCGTTTTCTAATTTTCTCTAAATGTTGCAAAAAATCATTAATACACTAAACTTGCCTTAAATTTGAAAATTCATCTTTCTACCTTTATCTCTTTTGGAGATGTGTTAGGTAAAAGATTTTCCATACTTGCATATAGACATGCAAATCGACCAATTGCCAAAAACCACTTTTTTTGATTGATAAGTCTTCTAAACATACAATTTAGGTGAAAGATTGATATCAAAATTTTCTTTCCGAATACGATACTTATATATGGACTACGTTAGTAGGGTAATGCAATTAATAACTCTTAAAATATTTTTGTATATCATCAACAGAAGCTGAAGAAGAAAAAATATAATTATGAGAAAAAACAAACTTATTTAGCATATAAATAAATTACTGGATATAATGCTGCTACCTTTCTCAAACTGAGCAGACCCGACATATTTGTACACACAGTCCATGTGACTTGCTTTAACACGACGCATACTACGTTTGTGAGTTTGTGATAGCAATGCCATACATTTTTGTTTGTCTTAAAAAAACACTTACAGATTATTTGTATTTTTAATGGAAATATTGAAACTAATAAAACATTAGGTGATGTGTTATAATTTTAATGAAACGATTATTAGTTCTAATAGCATAGCAATCTCTGAATATACATACCTATTCTTCAACCACATTCCTTGAAACTATCCAAGCGTTTGCGCTAGCACTGACTCAACGTGTCCAGTGTTAAAACAGGGGCGATAGAGAGAAAATAAGCTATAAGAGAGATCGTTGAATGACTGGATGTTTTTCAAATCCAGAACTTTCGGTCCATTTGGCATACCTTAAAGATATTGGACTCGTTCTCATTGCTGGTTTTAGGAAACGCTGTTACACTATCTGCAATAAGTGGCATCATAATAATTTCAGTGTCATGATTGTAGATGATATTTTAAAAAGCATTTTTAATATCGTTGTTATTTGTTTATTTATTTATCTGCTATGAGACAGTATTAAAATATATTTTAAATTTACACATATTATTTAACAATATACTTCTCTTATAATCGTAATGATCAATTGTGTGAAAGATATGATTCGTGTTTTTGGTATATTACATAAAACTGTGTTTCTAGTAAATTAAAATGCACGTGAAAGAGTAAATTACTTATTTCGTTTTTGTGTGCAGACTTTAAATCGCTAATGCACTTTTTAAGAAACAATTAAAATTTTATTTGTAATTGAAATAGTTTCACACTTATGCGTAAAACTTAGTAGAGTTAAAAATTTTTGAAACAAATTAATTGTTGCAGAATATACTTTTTTTAAATGATTTATTCATTTAATTAGATATTCAATTTAGTCATTATTACAATCATTACAATTTATTTGTTTAGTAAGAAATATTGATAGCTAGACAGAATTTTACCATTCCGAGCTTACTTGTCATATACGAGAATTTTAGTTAGATTGATATATCATGATTTAAATATTAAAACATGAAATGCATAATCAAAATACTGGATGTTTTCTAAATCCCAACCTAGACTTGGCGGGGAATATAAAAACAAGGCAAACAACAACGTCTAGACCGACGAAAAGAAATAATAGGAAAGCAAACAGGTGTTTCGGTATTATTTTGTAGACTTGGCGAGGATAATAAAAACAAGGCAAACAACAACGTCTAGAACGCCGAAAAGAAATAATAGGAAAGCAAACAGCTGTTTCGGTATTATTTTGTAGACTTGGCGTGGATTATAAAAACAAGGCAAACAACAATGCCTAGAACGACAAAAAGAAATAATAGGAAAGCAAAGAGCTGTTTCGGTATTATTTATCGTACCGTTTTCAATGCATGCACTGAAGACAGTACGTTAATATTTAACAAAATATCTTTACATGATTATTCATGAACATATTTGCCATTAACTTCAATTAATGCTACCTATTTACTTGTCAGCCGGTCGATTTCACGGTTGAAACAGTTTCTTTTCCTAGAGCTAACCCTATCTCCGATGCTGTCCAACAAGTCATCCAAATCGTCTTTGTGCTGGAGCCAAATTTTCAGTGATCGAGAAACTCAAACCTGTTATATATATATATATATATATATATATATATATAAGAAAAGCCACGAATACTCTCCAGTCACAAGATTCACCATAATCGTAGTTTACTTTCTTGCTGCAGTAAATATAAAAAAAAATCGACATGCTATCGGGAAGTTCATACAGGACACATTTACTCCTTTTTTATACTTTTCAGAGTTTTTTCTGTTGACAAACGATTGCCGAAATGTCTAAAATAAAATTCTCGTATACATTCTAGATATAAAGTTTTCGTCCTCTTCCACGGCAGCTAAAATTTCCTGTTCTTCACATCTTTCTTGATGGTTAACTATTTGTGCGAGATTTAAATCCAAATATCTTAAACTATTTTTAACTTGCCTTACTCTTACTGTTCCATTCCCAAAATGCGTGTTCTGATTAAGATTTGACACTCCTGTCTTCTATCAACTTTCGATGTTGTTATATATTACTTCTTTATTCAAGAGCAGCTGCAGTCTAACTGTTTCCATACAGTGGCGGTTACATCTTATTATCTTAAAGTTAAGTTACTGTTAAGCAAACTTGACACAGTTATAATGACAGTTACATATAGATATACAGTTATGGTTTCATATCTAACATCTCCCGTTTTACAAAGAATGACACACAAAAAAATTTATTAAAATATTTACAATATGCATGAATGAACGAAGATACAAATATAAACAAACAAACACACAAGAACAATTACTTTGTTACAAAAAACAATTACTTATTTACTACCCCATATCGGTTAGGGGGCTTAATAATACGACCATATTTGGTAATGTATTGTTTAGAATCCGACTTATTTTTTGAATTATCATTATTAGAACCATTCCCATTCAAATTAATTTTTACAGAGTCTTTGTTAGTAGAAGTGGAACCAGTCACTTCAAAATCCTGTTCAAAATTGTCTCATTATAAGAAGGTTTTAAATCAATTCTATTTCTTCTTAAAATGTTATTTTTCTCATTTCTTACCGAATAGCTTCTAGGGTTTTTATCTCTTTTAATAACTATGTCTCTTTCCCACTGATTTGTAGATCGTATCAAAACATTTTGATTATCTGAAATTGCCGATTAGGGTCTAGACGTTCTATCATAATAGAATTTACTTAAGTTTTGTTTATTTACATTTTTATTTTTTATGTTCGTTTGGAGTTCTGGCTTTAATAATTCTCTATTTATTGGTAATTTAGTTCGTGTTCGTCTACTCATTAAGGCTTGAGCGGGAGAAAAATTTAACTCTTTTATGGGCGTATTTCTATAATCTAGGAGCGCACTGTTAATATCCTGATTAGACTCATAACATTTTTTCAACATATTTTTAGCAATTTTTACACCGCTTTCCGCTTGACCGTTTGATTTCGCGTATCTCGGACTACTATTTACGATTTCAAAATCCCATTCTGATAAAAAATTTCTAAATTGATACGAATTAAAGGGCATGTTATCTGCGACTAGAATTTTAGGAATCCCGTGCGAACTAAATATCACTTTTAATTTCCCAATTATTTCATCTGATTGTTTATTATTTAAGGGGACAATTTCTAACCACTTAGTTAAATAATCTATTAAGACTAAGTAATTATTTTTCTAAATTCACAAATGTCACACCCTATTTTTTCAAACGGTAATGACAAAATGTCATGTGAAATGAGTGGTTCTTTAAAATTTTTTGGTCTGTACTTTTCACAAACAGAGCATTTAGAAATTACATTTTCAATATCATTTCCCATATTAGGCCAGTAAAAAATTAGTTTAGCTCTAGATTTACTTTTTTCTATTCCGAAATGTCCATCATGAATTTTACTAAGCATTTCTTTTCTAAGATCAACAGGAACAACTATTCTACCATTATAAAAGACTATTCCATCTTCTTCAAAAAGATCTTGTCTTAATTTATAATAAAATCTTACATTGTCTGTAACATCTTTTTTACTGTTAGACCAACCATTTTTACAAAAAGTTACTAATTTATTTAATACTGGATCTTTTAAGGTACATTTCTTAAATTAATTTAATTTTTTGTCAGTTACATGCATATGCCTTTTAGCTTTTACACAATGAACAATTTCTTTTAAAAACTCATCAGTATCAAATTCATTAATATAAGATCTTGATTATAACTCGGCTACATACATTTGCTTACCTGGTACGTAAGAGACATCAAGATCATATTTAAGTAACTTTAATTTAATTCTTTGTAACCTACTAGATAAAAAATTTACAACACTTTTATTATGAATTGATACTAAGGGTTTATGATCAGTATGAACAATTATTTTTCTACCATAAATATAATTATGAAACTTTTTAGCAGCAAATAGTATGCTTAAGTACTCTTTTTCGATATGTGCATAGTTTTGCTCAGCCTCAGACAAAGCATGTGATGCATAGGAAATCGGTTCTCCCTCTTGTAACAAACAACACCCTAGTCCACTTTTAGAACTGTCACATTGCAATACAATTTGTTTATTAGAATCAAAAACACACAGGGGCTGTGCTTATTTTGTCTTTAAGTTCATTAAGAGCTTTTGCATGCACTGGTAACCAATCAAATACTACGGACGTTTTGAGCAATTCCCTCAAAGGAGCAGTTATATCTGACATGTTAGGAATAAATTTCCTTAGATAATTAATTAATCCTAAAGTTTTCTGTAACTCATTTTTATTACTAGGTGCCTGTAAATTCATTACAGCTTTTGCCTGTTCAGGGTCTGGTTTAATTCCATTCTTATTAAATACATGACCCAAATACTTAACTTCATTAACGCGATATTGTAACTTATTAGGATTAAATTTTACATTTAGTTTTCTTGCTCTTTCTAAAACTTTTTGAACAATTTCATCATGCTCCTTTTCAGAATTTGCACAAATTAACATATCATCAAAATAAATAATCACACCAGGTATATCACCAAAATTTTTCTCATTAGCTTTTTGAAACAATTCAGGTGCAATATTTAAACCAAATGGAATGCGGTTAAATTTAAAACAACCAAAGGGAGTACTAAACTGACATAATTTACTAGAAGGTTCATGTAATTTAATTTGGTAAAAACCATCCTTTAAATAAAACACACTATACATAGATCTATTACATAACTTAGGCATTAATTCCTCAATCGTTGGTATTAAATGACATCCTCTTTTAATAACTTTATTAAGATCGTGTGGATCTAAGCATATTCGAATTGACTTATCAGGTTTCTCTACTATAACTAAATTATTAATCCAGCTATATGGATTCTCTTACCCTACTTATAATTTTATCTTTTTCAAGAGCAATTAATTTCTCTTTTAATTTTGGTTTTAAGGATTCTGGAATCCTAATGGGGGTTTAACTACTGGCTTAGCATTACCCTTAATTCTAATAGAACACGTTAAATTAAATGTTCCGAACCCCTGAAAAACATCTTTATTTTTTTCAATAAATTCATCCTTATTTTTTATTTCAGTAGAATCTACTTTTTAATGAAACCCAATTCAATACAACTAGGTAATCATAACAATGTTTTAAAATAATTATTACAGTTTACAAAAAAAATCTAGATATTTAGTACAACTATTCATTTTACACTCTAAGTTAACTATACCTAGGGATTTAATTAAATTGCCTTCATATGCTTCTAAAATAATCGCAGTAGGACTTATGGAATAATTACATTTTAACGATTTGAGTAAATCATTATGTATTATATTTGCACACGAACCAGTATGTAATTTAACTGATAAGATTTTTTCCCTACCTGTAACGGTTGTATCCAACTTGATTCCTTAGCACACAGCACTAAATCTACAAAAATAAATTTTTCCATATTATTAACTCTCTTGGAGTTAAACCTATTTTTGCACCCACTAGCAAAGTGATTTAACTTATCACAAATTTTACATCTTTTTACAAATGCTGGACAATTTCCTCTAACATGATTATAATTACACTTTTTACACAAATAAATCTTTTCTTTTTTATTTTCACTTCCAGCAGCTGTCTGCGTCCGCGACGTCGAATTGTTCGAAGTCTTATTTTTTGCTTGTTTATTTTTCCCTATTAGAGACACAGCGTCTACGACGGTACTCGTTTCGTTTAGAATATTTACTTCAGATTTCCGCTGTATTACTTCTGATTGTTTTTTACTTAATTCTGCTGCTCGGCAAATGTCAATCGTCTTTTGGAGTGTTAGATCTGATTCCCGTTATAGACGTTCTTGAAGCTGTTTTCCTTTCGTTCCAATGACAATGCGATCCTGAATTATACTGTCAGATAAATTTCCATATTCACAGAATTTTATTAGTTTTCTTAAATCTGTTAGAAACTCATCAAAGTTTTCAAGCTGTTCTTGATTTCTGCTATTAAATACATAGCGTTCGACCACAACATTTCTGCGAGGATTTCCATAGTTCTCAAAGGCATTCAGGACATCCGCTAAGGTATTTCTCTGCTCATCTGTTAGCTCAAATGTATTATAGAGTTCGACAGCATCTTCACCAATGCAATTTAATAATATTGCTACTTTGACATCGTCATCTTTCTCCGTATGGCCTCCTGTCTTTAAATAAACTTCAAAGTTCTGTCGAAACTTTCGCCATGCTTCAGCGATATTACCGGAGAGATCCAAACCTCTTGGAACTTTTAAAGAATGCATTCAGGATTTATTCGAAAATTAATTTCGGAACAGTTCTGGTTCGACGCTCGGCTGCGCCATGTTATACATTACTTTTTTTTTTTTTTTGAAGAGCAGCTGCAGTCTGACTGTTGCCATACAGTGGCGGTTACATCTTATTATCTTAAAGTTTAGTTACAGTTAAGCATCCCAAGTAGCACCGGAACGTTCTTTGTACGTCTAATAACGGTTACAATAGTTCAAACACCGTGTTTCGTGTCAAAAGAACGTTCCATTAGACGTTCAAAAATGGTATTATTTAGAACGTTCAAAAAAAGTGTGCATTGTACCTTCCATAAAACGTACAATTTCAGTTCTATACAAAACGTTTAAATGTAACACCGTCATAAAACGTTCTGTCTCAGTGAGATTATTACGAATAGGACAAAATGCCCAGATTCAGTTTTGATTTCGTAATATTCATTGAATGTTGGTGTTAGGATTAAAACAAACTAACTACACGAGGGTCCCAGTGGCGGATTTAAGGGGGGGGGGGGGGGGGCTAGGGGGTCTGAAGCCCCCCCTCCCCCAAAAAAAAACATTCACAATTGAATATTGTAATTGTAAGTTTTTTATTGGTCTAGAATAACACTTTGAAAAATCTTAGCCCCCCCCCCAAAAAAAAAGTCAAGTTTTGGATCTGCCACTGGAGGGTCCTAGGTCTGGATGGTGTGTCCTCCGTGGAAATCATTCTAAGAATGAATAACCCTTATTTATGCGAGTTTCAAAGAAAATCACGGAAAGCTCCGAAAACCCAAGTCGACGAGCGCGACCAGGAATCGAAACCAGCACTTCCCGTCTGTAAGGTTCGAGAGTAGAACCTCGCGGTCACTAATACTCATCGGGAAGTTACAGAAATGAGTTTTTTTCTTTCTTTAAGCATAATTTTAAACTGTTATTATATTTTATTTATGATTCTATTTAAGTTTGAATGTTACTGGTAAATTATCAATATTGATAATGTTTTTAAATCATTTCTCTCTTTGATTGTTCTTATTTTATTTATTTATTTTTTTAATCCAAATTTTATTTAATAAATTTTAATAAAAGAAAATTATTTAATATATATTTCAAAAATTATTTTCTTAATAGATGAACATTTTACGTAGCCATTCTCTTTTAATTAAACTGTTTAAAAGAAATCTTCTACCCATCGCACTACTTTATTCTGTAACATTCTATATAACAGCGCCACTTAACCAGTTAACATGAACAAAAATTTAATAAACACTGTATCTCAAAATTAAAATTTTACATATTAAATTTGTTGCAGATTTCAGTAACACATGCTGAGGTATAGCTATCTAGAAAAATTGCATAATAAAGAGTACTATATCGGCCGATATATACCCAAACTGAATTATCATAGTTTTTCATAATATATATTTCACATACTCATGTTAGTGAATTTTTAATAATAATAATAATAATAATAATAATAATAATAATCTGAGATATTGCTTTCCTTTAAACGGGATTGAGTTGCAGCACATTAGTGCCACCTCTCAATCAATATATGCTCAAATTAAATCACCATAGTTTAACATAATATCTATCTCACATATCAAGTTTGGTGCAGTTTTATTCAATAGAAACTGAGATACTGCCCTCCGTTACATGGAGGGGGGGAGGCATTACATAATAGCTGAGCACCTATTAGGTCATATATTCCAAAAAATAATCAGGGCTAGTTTAAATAAAAGTTCGACTAAATATCAAGTTAGGTTAAATTCTGTCCACTGATTCTTCAGATGCAATTTCCACAAAATTTTATTAAGATGCGCAAACAAGTTCTAAAAATTGTCGAATCCTATCGAGGACGTCTCATGGAGTGTTAAAACCCCGAAAATTTCCATGCATCCATTGCGTTCTTTTTATGTATACAGAAAAAATAAAGTGTATGCCATTTCTGATCCTTTCACTGAATATTTTGTTCAATACTGAAATATACACTAAAACAAAATATGCTTTTCCGTTTAATTCGAGATTTTAAAATGGAAAAATAAAGTGATCTCATAAGTTTTTCAAATACTTTATAAAAATTTAAATAATTGTTTAACTCAGCTCCATTTTTCCAAAAAAAAAAAAAAAAAAAAAAAAAAAAAAACCTATGTTTTCTACAGCTATAAATGCTTAATAAATTCTTCTGTTTGAAATGCTGAACTTTAAACATGATTATTCCGGATGTAAAAAGGGAAGAGCAGATGAAATTGACATCTGTGGATTGCATTTATTTAATTCTCGCTGACTGTGCAAAGTCAAACAAACGCCAGCGCCAGGTCTTGGGAATGTCGAATGTCGTGTCGTTATGTGAAGCGGTAATTTTAAAACATGTAATCTGTTTTGTTCAGTTTTCGCGTTATAATGACTTGGATAAGCTTTAGAAAAGGTAAACATGTAATATTTTTAACCTGTAATATTCTCTATGTTCTATTTATTAAAGTCTTATTTTAATATCAATTAAACAATCATTTTCATATCTGCGTAAGTTCTCAAGACTAACTTTTGATACTTGAAAGCACGTTTTATCGCAGAAAAAACTGCTACAGTTATAGAAAACCGCTTAGAAATTATGGATACATTTTATTAATTTAGTCTTCTCAAATGGAAATGGTTAAAATGACTATTTTTGTTTATTATGTTTCTGAATGAAGTAACATAAAGAGTTTAAAAGATGAGAGTAAATTTTAAGTGAATGCCCTTGCAGACTGGTCATTATGTATTTTAAAATGCTAGTTGCAAGGGTGTTTTCTTGAAAGAAAATTAAGAAAGTTTGAAGAAAGGTTTGTAAGGTTTATGAAGAAAATTAAGGTTTGTAATTCTTTTTTTTCTTTTTAAATTCTGAAGTATTTATTTAATGTTTATATGATCATATATATAATCTAGGTTATGCAAATTGCATATTTTTAAAATAATATCTTAAGTTTCACTGACTTATAATTTTAAATATCTCTTTACTGTAATTTATTAAATAAAATATATCAACTTGTTTAACTGCATAATAAAACAAAGATTCAATTCAATTCAATTTTATTCCACATCTTTATAAAAAAAAATATTCTGCTTTTAAAACAAACAAAAAAAAAAAGACGATATTAATAAGTAAATAAATGATATACTAAGAAATAATATATTAATTATAAATAATGTACTTACAATATTATTTATTAATAATAATAATATTTACATTTATTAATTATTTAATATGCCATGATAGCATAATCACATCAAATGAGTAAAAATTGTGTTGATTCAATTTAAAGAAATTTAAACATTTAAAGAATACCAATTACATTGCCATGTGGAATAAATTTAAATACCTGCAAACATCATTTTTGTAAACTGCTGCTGTAAACTGAAAATATGTATACACACTTGCACTGAAATTTAAAAATATGAAGTATGTTAAATATTTTAGAAAAATATTTTGATTAAAAAAATATTTATATATTTAAGTATTTGGAAATTTTTTAAATTTCTTCCTTCTAACTAATTTTTAATTTTTCGTTTCAATTTCTTATTATTATAAATTAACAATATATTCTAAACTCAATTATATATTATTTTAGCGGTGTATTGGTACATTCATTTTCGAAATTATTTTTTATGTTGAAATATTAAAACTTTCTATGAACTTAAGCATTCAAATATATTTATAAACTATCCATGGACTTACAAAGTAGTACCCAGAAATGTTTAGAATATACAGGGTGCAAAGTCGAGAGCAGGCCTTTATTTGCGCAACAATTGGTCTCAGATGTCCTCCAATAAGAAAATGTATTTACAAAAAAAAAAAAAAAAAAAAAAAAGTAAGCAAAAAGTAAGTGCTCATATTTTTTAAAACATTTTGTAACTGAAACTATATATTTGCGACCAAGAGTTGCGGAGATAAAGGTATTCTCGTGACTATGCTTTGCACCCTGTATTTAAAAAAAAAAAAAAATAGTATAAATGAATTTTTAATCTTAGTTAAAGCCAAGCAGCCGATATAAGATCACTGAAACTACATAGAACAATGAGAAGGAAATTACAAGAAATTTAAATAACATGGGGAGACTGATTGTGATTTATTGAAGCATTTAATTTTTATTTATTGATTTTTATTTTATTTAACTTCAGTCTAATCATAAATTTATACCTATATTGTAACTTGCAATTTTAATAATTTTACCGGTGCGTAAAAAACCACATGAAACTCAAATCAAAAGATACAAACAAGCAACGAGAAAATAAAAAATTAAGACATCATTTTGAACATTTTTTTTTTTTAAGGAAAAGCTTAGAACGGTAGAAAAAAAAATTCGTCAGGGGTGACTCGTCGTTGAGCTTTAATCTACGATTTCGTTCGTTAGCAGCTATAATAGCAAATTGCTAGCGGGCACCCTATCGTACAAGAAATTAATTGAAGTTAAAAATGAAGAATAAATTGGAATAAATTATTTAGTTCAAGAAATCAGAGAATCAAACAGAAAACAACCATGAAAAACAAACATTAATCATAGGATGACGCATTCGGAATCACAAGGTTTAAAACAAGCAAAATAATTCAAGAGTTTAGTTGTACATAGCAGATGAAGAATAATGATACAACACAGCAACGGGGATATAAATTACTTTTTTTTTTAATTCAAATAATGTTTGAGAAAATTTAACATACTTACTATTTCTTTAATTTCAACGTATATGTATGAAAAATTCCATATTTTATGACAGTAATTCCCAAAAAGTGTCATAACGGCTCTATATCCCTTAAAAAATTCCTTAAATTTTTGCATTTTTAAAAAATTTCTTTTTTCCCCTAATCTGAAGATAATGACGTTATAGTATTAATTACGAAACTTTGAATAAACACCATAAAATGCAAGAACTCGCGACTGCTACAAACAAAGCACGGCTGCTATAAACAAAGCGGCAACGCACTGACACGTTGAGCCTGACACACTCAACGTGCTTGTTTGCAGTTCTCGCGCCTACATTGTTCGCCTGATGAAGGGTTGTGTCTTCTTTTGACGCAAAATAGTTGGTGCGAGTTCTTGCATTTCATTGTGTTTATTCAAAGTTTTTTAATTAATACTATAACTTCATTATCTTCAGATTCGGGGGAAAAAAGAAATTTTTTAAAAATGCAAAGATTTAAGAAATTTTTTAAGGGATAAAAAGACGTTATGACACTTTTTGGGGAAAACTGTCATAGAATATAGAATTTTTCATGCATATACGTTAAAATTAAAGGAATAGCAAGTATGTTAAAATTTCTCAAACATTATTTGAATTGAAAAAAAAAAGTAATTAATATCCCTGTTCATGTGTTGTATCATTATTCGTCATCAGCTATGTACATTTTACTTCTAAATGCCCGTACTGAGGTGATTTTTTTATAATGACGTCACATTTTTTTTTTGACTACACTATTTTAGAACGTTTACAGTACGTTTTCTAGAACGTTCTGAAAACGTTCTAAAAACGTTTAGAACGTTCTGAGACCGTATACGTAGAACGTTCTCAGAACGTTTCTATAACACCGATGGTGATTGCTACACGTTCATTGAACGTTCTCTGAACCGTACTATTGTACGTCTTCAAGATGGACAAATAGACGTCTATAACACGTTCAAAGTGAACGTTCTTAGAACGTGTTTACAGAACAATTTTTGAACGTTCAGAGAACGTTTCTGTGCTGCTTGGGATACTTGACACAGTTATAATGACAGTTACATATAGATTTAAAGTTATGGTTACATATCTAACAGATGTAATAAAGCAAAATAAGCGAATACAGATACGATTTTCGAGTGTAATTTCAGCTACCTGAGAATAGAAAATATTTTTTTGTAAAATAAAAAAAAGGGGGGGGGAGGACAGGGAGAGAGAAAGAAACTTCAATTTTTCAATTTTGTGGAAAAAAAAAAAAAAAAAAAAAAAAAAGTATATATATATATATAAAGTCCAAGCGGCGGCTGCAAAAAATTGACTTGATAAGTTATGAAGCTGATTTTTTTCTATAGATAGAATTCATTGTTACAATGAAAATCTGATAGGGTTGCCTGGTCAAAGCCGTCAAGTTTAAGAGAAACAACCTCACTTCCGGTCACAATTTAAACGATTTTTGAACCTCACAAGTGTGAAGATGAAACCGGTGCTAAAATGTAGAGATTAATATGCTCTTTAAAATGGCATATGGTTGCCTGGTCAAAACCGCCAAGAAAAGAGGTTGCCACGAAAAGTGTGTGCGTGTGGGGGGGGGGGCGAATTTTAGCGGTTTTCTTACCCTAACATATTTAAAAATGAAACCGTTTATAAAATATAGAGAATAATATTTTCAATAGAGTATCGTAGGGTTGCCAGGTGAAAATCTCGAGAAATAGTGGTTGCCTCGAAAAAAAAAAAAAGCTAATTTTGAAGGGTTTTTTATACAATGTGAAGAAAAAATATAAAAAAGTATTTAAAAGAGAAAAAATAAATAAATAAACTGTAATGAAACTGTTCTAAAATTTCCCATAAAAATAACGAATTAATAGTAAAAATTAAAAATGTAGCATGCGGATACAGATCAGAAAATACGCCCACAAAAGTTAACAGAAATAAAGATAATAATGCCCAAAAAACTCAAAATAAAAATTTTTGTTAGATTATAAAATAAATAATTAAATAAAATGAAAGAGCATATTAATCTCTACATTTTAGCACCAGTTTCATCTTTACATTTGTGAGGTTTGAAAGTCGTTTAAATTTGACCCCTATTTTCGAGGCAACCTCCGAGTCTTGACGGATTTGACAGGCAACCTTATGCCATTTTAAAGAGCATATTAATCTCTACATTTTAGCACCGGTTTCATCTTTACACTTGGGTAAATCCCTTTTTACTTGGGTAAATAAATCGCAAAATACGTCCCCTATTTTCGTGGCAACCTCTGTTTCTTGACGGCTTTGACCAGGCAACCCTATGCCATTTTAAAGAGCATATTAATCTCTAGATTTTAGCACCGGTTTCATCTTTACACTTGGGTAAATCACTTTTTACTTGGGTAAATAAATCGCAAAATACGTCCCCTATTTTCGTGGCAACCTCATTTTCTTGACGGCTTTGACCAGGCAACCCTATGCCATTTTAAAGAGCATATTAATCTCTACATTTTAGCACCGGTTTCATCTTCGCACTTTGTGGGGTTCGAAAATCGTTTAAATTTGACACCTATTATCGAGACAACCTCTGAAACTTGACGGTTTTGACCAGGCAACCCTATGCCATTTTAAAGAGATTAATCTCTACATTTTAGCACCGGTTTCAGCTTCACACTTGTGGGGTTCGAAAATCGTTTAAATTGTGACCGGAAGTGAGGTTTTTTATCTTAAACTTGACGGCTTTGACCAGGCAACCCTATCAGATTTTCATTGTAACAATGAATTCTATCTATAGAAAAAAAAGCAAGCTTCATACCTTATCAAGTCAATTTTTTGCAGCCGCCGCTTGGACTAAGGGTAGCTTCAGTGATTTACACTTTTAGAGCAATTTCTCATGTTTTTAATGTTTTAGTCATCTGGAACTATTTTTGGAAATCTTAATTTAAAAAATGTGGTATGAAAGAATTTCAGAACCACATATAGGGTAAGTGCACCAGTGATTGACACTTTTAGAGCAATCTCTGATGTTTTTAATGCTCTAGTCATCAGAAAATAAATATTTTTAGAAATCTTAAGTTTTTACATAGGGTATGAAAGGCATTCAGAACCACATATATGTTAAAATATATACAATTGATAACAATTATTATTTTTTTTTTTTATGAATTTTTATTTGACACCCACTCAATGTTCCAGTAAATGAGACTGCCAGTTTTTATTTTACCAGTAATTTGCCCCCTTTGTCCCAATGTTTGACACTGCTGCTTATTCATTTTACCAGTTATTAGCAGCCTATGCTCCAGTGTTTGACATAAGATGTTAAAATTCTTATATGTAAAATATATGATTTTATTATGATTTTTTATTTTTTAATTATTTCGGGATAGATGCCAATTACTAGTGCATGCCAATCACTGGATCACCTCCCTTATATTAATATATATGCATTTGATAAACGTTATTTATTTTATGAATTTTTATTTTACACCCACTCCAGTAATTGACACTGCCAGTTTTCCATTTAACCAGTAATTAATATCCTTTGCTCCAGTGTCTGACACTGCAACTGTTTCCTTATACCTGATTTTGGCACTCTATACATCAGTGTTTGACATACAATGTTAAAATTCTTTCATGTATAATATATGCTTTTTTAAATTTTTCTTATTTATTAATTATTTCGTGAACATTGTCAATTGCTGGAGCATGTCAACCACTGGAGCATCTAACCTATGTATATATTCACGTAAAAAAAAGTAATATATGTACTATTTAAAAAATCTGTTTTATTAGTTTACATCATTTAAGATATACTAATAAGTTTTTTTTTTTTTTTTTTTTTCTTTTAATTATCAGATAAATGAAAATAAATTGAAATTCTTATAATATTTAAATGAAGAATAAAAAAACTAATAAATATGAAAAAAAACTTAGTTAAAAAATACTATGTGTGATTTTTAACTAATTAGCAGTATAAAACAATATTCTTCCATAAACAGAAGTTTAAATGTATAAAAAAAAAAAAAAATCTTTTTGATTTAAACAAACGCAATACATAATATTTTATATTATATATATTACATTATATTATATATTACAATATATAATATTTTGTTTGTTAAAAAAAATAACGAAACAATTTATCACGCAATTTTTATACCCAATACATTAGACAAAATTCTGAAAAAGCTTTATTATTCATATCAATGTCACAAAAAATGTGCTTTGATCTGGACAAGATACACAGGCCACCGCCCTTTTGGAACTGACATTGAACAATAATAATTATATTGAAAAAGGATTTACGCATACAGTGAAGGAACTTCCCCGATAACGTATATTCTCAGGAGAATAAAAATGCTAAAAAGCTTCTTGGTATAAGCTTTTATTTTACCTTTTAATACAGAAAACATACTGAAAATGGTTTAAATAAATGTAAAAGGGTTAATCGTATTTTTTGAGTTATTTACATTTCATTAAAGTAGTATATGGCATTACAATAATAATTTTATGCAAATCATTTTTATTTTTATTATTATTATTTTTTTTTTCTGTAATAACTTGTTGCAACAATTTGAAAAATTCTTTTAACAGAAAAGTCAATTTACAAGTAATTCTTTTAATAATAGATTGTCCAAAAAAGTCCTTTTGTTAGCTTTTTCATTTCGATTAACATATTTAATTTTATAATAATGCGACTTTTTAGATTTTATGTGACTTTCTTTACAAGAATTTATTAATATTTTAATTTACCATTCTCTCCTCTTTGTTTTTGATATCTGCATTATATAAAAATGCTCATTTTTCTGCTCTGGCTATTTATTGTTAAATGTGTCACTTACTCATACTTGTTCTATAAATATATATATATAATTAACTCGCTACATAAACATATACATTTCTGAGTGGCCTGCCGCACCCCTCAATCCCTCCATTGTATCTGTTTGTTTATATCTGTCTGTATATATCTGTATATATGATTCATTATAATTCATAGCCTTATGTTAATTCCTCGTAACTCATAAATACTTGTACAAAATGAGATGGCAAATGACTGTAAGAATTATCAGAATTGCTTTGTGTAACCCTTTAATCAAATTAATAGTTTTATACCTATCGTTTTCCAAAGAAACTAGGTTTTTAAATTTTCTAATAACATATAGTTATTTCATTTTTCAAATGGTAACATGTAAAAATGCAAATATTAAATGCAGTCTATAGGCTGCAATGCTATAAAAGTATTTTGTGTGTCCCTTCACATGAGCCACATAGATTAATAAAACGTAAACAACTAATTCCTTGTAATTCATTATTATCTGTACAACATTTGACATCATTCGGTTGCATACAGAATGTCATTGGAATGTTTTTGTGTGGTTTTGTAAATAATTTATTCAGTTTATACATACATTTTACCTAGAGTAAACAGGTTTTAAGCATCTTAGTAATGTATGTTAATTCAATTATTTTGAATGCAGCATAAATGATTTAATATGAACTTAAATAGAAATCGGTCAATAGACTCTAATATAATGAAATTTATTTATAAGTCTCTATAAACGAGCCATAAATATTTCACCAGTTTAAAATTCATTCTACGTATCTCATGAACAATTGTTGGAAATTGGGCATAATTTGGATGATTACGTGATATTGTCGGAACACTTCTCTAAGACCCTGTACATTAAATATTAAGTTTAAAGTTTTTTTTTTTTTTTTTTTTTTTTTTTTTTAAACAAAACAAATCTTTAAGCATGTCAATAATGTTTTTTCATTTCATTTTGCTGAATGCAGTGTAAACATATTAAAGTGCGTTTAAAAGAAAATCTGCCATTATGCTGCAATGGTAAGTAAAATTTTGGTGTATCAGAGTACACGAACAGTAAACAATATACATATAAAAAATTACACAGCTATTTCTGTACGTTGCATAAACAACCGCACCAGTTTCCACGATAATCAGGTGTTTTTTGCGGACGCTATCACGATATATTGAAATACATTGAAATGAATAATGAGATACGGCCTCAGGCCGTTATGATAAAGAAAATATCTTGTGTGTCCCTGTGCACGAACCTCAAATAGAATACACACTCAAAACTATACAGATAATTATGTGCAGATGATGAATATGTGTACCAATTTGCAAGTCAATAGGGTTATTTTTGCGGCCGCTATCGAAAAATATAAAGGCACACAGACATACAGACAGAACCCTAAATGGTTTTGTGTGTATACATGGGGGTCCTTCACTAACGTTTCAGCAATTACTATTGGAACTGCAGATCATCAGCCTCAACATCCTCTTTGATCAACTCATTATTCAGCAGGTCATTTTTATTTATTCCATATTATTTATTATATTTATATAGATAGTTATTAATATTGTTATTATTATTATTAACTATTTTGTGACTACCAATTTTCACAGAAACCATACTTTTTAAAATTTTAATAACATATGTTTGTTTAATTTTTTGAATGGAATGTAACATGTAAGAATGCACTTATAAGAAGTACTGTCTATAGGCCCTAAAGCTGATAAATTATTTTTTGATCCTGTACATGAGCCAAAAAATTTATATGCATTAATAAAAAATATAAAACTAAATTATTAAACTCATTAATATTTGAACCATATTTGACAACGTTTAGATGATTGCAGTCGGTCATCGCATTTCTTTTGTCTGGTTCTGTAAATAAATTATTCAGTCTATACATTTTTAAAATCTTAATATATTTATATATCTTAAGAATCTTAATAATGCATTTTAATTCTATACTATTTAATTCAGCATAAACGCGTTAAAATGCACTTAAACAGAAATATGTCTACATAGGCTCTAATGTTACGATATTCTTTTGTGGGATCAATTATTACTCTTACTTAATTTAGTAAGAATTATTAACAGCTAGACAAAGTTTTTATCATTTCGAGCTAATTTGCCATACACGAAAATTTTAGTTACATTGATCTATAATCATTTAAATTTTAATTCATGAAATACATAAATCAAAGTTTACTTGTGCAGTTATATCTCAAACTGAATGAGTTCAACACAATTATAAATGAAAATGCAGATGACATACCGAAAGAATAAGAAAATTTTTAGGAGAAACATTGTAAGTTTGGTCACTAAGAGGCTTTGTACCTGCAAATTATTTCTTTGGCTACATTTCTTCTTCTTTTTTTTTTTTCATTTGTGACTTTTCTTAGAGCTGGCGTTTATTATTAATGTCAAGCAAAAATATAAACCTTTTTTAGGTTAAGTTTAACTGGAAAATCTTACATTAGAACCAGTTTAGTCGGATATGGAAATACAGGTTTAACGCTAAATTTTCCGTTACGTTTTCTAGAAAAGATGATAATTTTTTAATTTAGTTTTTTTTTTTTTTTTTTTAACTTAAAACAAGAGTTCTAAGGATGTCTAAAAATTTCATTTTAACGTGGAGTTTGTCTTGGACATAAATAAAGATTGATTCTTTCTAGGTCTCCATCTGTCATATATTTAGTCATAGAGAAATTTGAAACTTTTTTGTAATAAGTTATAATAACTGAAGAAATCAATTTAACTATTTACATTGTAAAATAATTTTATTGGATTGGTGCATAATTATGGAGGTTCTTTTAATAAAATTTTATCCAACAAAATAAAAATAATATTTAAGAAAATATCTTTAAATGATTATTCCTGAACATATTTGCCATTGAATTCATTTGTTGCTTACTATTTGCTGGGCAGCTGTCCGATTTCACAATAGAAAAGATTGCTGTTCTTAGAAGGAATCATATTTTTTATGTTGTTCAGCAAGTCATCCAAATCGTCTTTGTGCTAGAGCCAAATTTTCAGCGATCGCGAGACTCAAAACTATTTTCTTTGAATATTTTAAAGAAAAGTTACGATATTCTTCAGAAACGGAATTTATTCTCTTGCTGCACTGTTAAAAATTTTTTTGTGAATTTACAGAAAATCTATTGGTAATTAATTATATTAAGTCTTATGTAAATTTACGGAGGATTAAAAACAGAGATTCTGTCAAAATATAGAGAAACTACACTGTATATTAATCATAGTCTCTGTAAATTTACATAGATCAAAATATTCAAGTCTCTGTAAATTTAAATATGTGAAACATCATAGTCTCTGTAAATCTACATATGTCAAAATATGCAAGTTTCCGTAAATTCGATCATGTAAAAGCATATAAGACTCTGTAAATTTACCATTGTAAAAAAAAACCACGTCTCTGTAAGGTTACATATGTAAAATCATCCAAATCTCTGTAAAATTACATACGGAAAAACATCCAAGTCTCTGTAAAATTACATAGGTAAGAACATCCAAGTCTCCGTAAATTTCGTATATAATATTATGAAAATCTGAGTAAATTTATCCATGTAAAAATACCTAATATTTGAAGGCCCCACCATTGGCTGAGAAGCTCTACTCTCAACGTTTGAAGGCGGAAGGCGCATGGTTCGATCCCAGGTTGCGATTTTCGACCTACCCATTAGGAATTTTCCGCGGATTTCTCCAAAACTTGTATAAATAAGGGATAAGACATTTTAGAAAGACCTACACTTACGGCAATCCCCACAGGTCTAGAAACCTAGCACATCCAATCGGCTTTACCTAACGCCGATTAAATATTAGTATGTTTATAAGCGTATCGAAGACACTCTAAATTGGCATATTACTTAAAATAAATTTCATTATTATCAATTTATAAGTACAAAAATATCCAACAGTAAGTTTATATTCATGAATATAGGTAAGAATCTGGTAAATACGTTACATAAGTACAGATTCAACTTAAGGAAAAGAAACTTAAAGTTGGATGTTTTTGCACTTGTAGATTCATTGTTCAGCCTTGGGATTTATTTTAAATGCGCGTCAGTTTAGAGTGTTTTGAATATAGGCTTCTAAATATACTAATATTATTGTGGTGCTAAAATCACATTGGTTACTCCAGAGTTCTAGGCCTGTATAGAATGCCTTATGTGTAGGTCATTCTAAGGTGTTCTATCCCTTATTTACAAAAGTTTTTAAGAAAACCTTGGAAAATTTCGAATGGGTAAGCTGAAAATCTCAACCTGAGATCGAACTTCGCACCTCCCACCTTCAAACTTTGAGATTAGAACTCCTCGGAAAATGATGGGACAAGAAGACCGGACTTTAGTATCTACATTAAAATTCAGAAGTATAAAATTGGTTAAGCTTGTATTACCTTTGGTAGGATTTGTAATGATGCGCTTTAACAGGTTTTTAACTACAATTTTTATTAATGTTGTGGTACATTTTGCATCCATTAAACTTTTAATAAAAAATTTAAAAAAGAAGCTAATTTATATTATAGTACTTCTAATAAAATGATCAGAAATAATTGCAAAATATATCATATGTTTGCTTAATATTGCTCGGTTATATTTAGTCCATACCAAAATAAAAACTTAATTCCCTCATTTAATATGACTCAATAGTGAAAGATCTCACAGGTCTAAATCTAAAATTTTGATTTGATAATTATGACATATTGATGGTTTTTGCTCGGCTGAAACCAAAACTAGATTTTACTCTATCACATACATATATTTATCAATACAAGGTGCGCTATTTTTTTCATGACTCTTCCACCAATATAATTATACGGTTACTTTTATAGTATGATTCCATGATTAATTACAATTAATCATGGAATCATACTAGAAACTACCGAAAGAGAAGGTATTGTGTCGGTAGACACCCTGTATTTGCAAAATCTACGTGTAACAAAGGAAAATTGGCTTCATTTTCGGCTTCAGCACATTAGAAATAGGTATCAACTAAAATAAATTAAATTTTGCCAACATTATATTTGTAGATCTGTGTTAACAACCTCAGTTTCTTTCATTCAAAAAATACATCCACTTTTTAAATACACTTTAAAAATAAATATTTTAACTAATATACATATATCTATTACATTTTGATTAGATATTAACTTAAAACAATTAGGAATGTAATTAAAACACTAATCGTTTAAAATTCATTATGCTCTTTAAAAGGTGTAAACTTTCTAAATTGGGGGGAAAAAAAGAAAGGAAGAAGTGCTAAAAATTTGTTAGGTACACTACCTTTCCATAATGACCGCACACTTTCGATTTCAGACACTTTTTAAAGTATTTCAAAAAACGTTAAACAAATCATTTTGAAACTTCAGGGATGTGAAAGGAGGACCGGTAAAAATAATTAAAGTAAAATGAAAGTATTTGGCTTAACCCTGTAATAATTAATGCTTGAAATACGATATGGCAGTAGCATCTGATTATAGGACTCTTTCTCATTAACTTATTAAGTTTATATGTCTCTAACGCATATAATCAGGGAGATAAAGGTTTCTTTAAAAAATTGCAAAAAAATTTTCTTTCTTTCTTTTTTTTTTTTTTAAGCAATAACACGCAAAATATGAAAAGACTGTGCAAAGTTATTTTCAGGAAACTGGACATACAATAATAAACACTGTATACTGCAATCAGAATGAAAAAAATATTAAATATCTAATGAAATATGAGTATTTTTACTAAATTTCTAACTGCGCATGCGTAAATGTTCAGTGTAATTTCATTTTCAAAATTTAACAGTGAAATTTTTTGAGCTACTTATATAAAAACCCCAAACAAAAATCGTGTAAACTGAAAAAGTTCTACGTCATACAGAGCTGCCAACCAAATCCGGCAAATTGTTAGTACCCCTCTCCCCCCCCCCTTTTCCTACACCACTTAATTTTTAGAGTAATTCTCTTCAAATATATTTACGATGAATGAAGAAAACAAATATTCTAAAAATTAAGTGGTGTGGAAAAGAGGCGGTAGTAACAATTTGCCGGATTAGGAGCAGCTCTGGTCATAGAATAAACTGAATTTCAGCTGTTCCCCAACAAAGAAATTGTTAAGAGGGTTTTCTCAATATTTATTTACAATCACAGAAAATTGCATTACAGTTCATCGAATTAAAATAAATATGTGAGCAAAACTCCTTATACTTTAGCGTTTCTTCGAGATAAACTGAAGACCAGTTGCTTCTTTGGCGAAGAACTTTTTGAGTTTACACAATACTTGATTGGGTTTTTATATAAGTAGTTTAATGCATTCGGCTACTAAATTATACCAATGAAATTTAGCTAAAACTTAGTCATGCGCAGTTAAAAATTATTTAGTAAAAATGCTCACATTTCATTAGATATTTAATATTTTTTTCATTCTGATTGCAGTATGTTGTGTCTAATGTTGTATATTGGGTTTCCCGAATATAGCTTTGTACTGGATTTAAAACCTTGCATGTTATAGCAAAAAAAAAAAAAAATGTTCGTCAATTTTTTAAAGAAATCTTTATATCTCCCTGATTACATGCGGTTGAGACTTAAAAATTTATACAGAAAATGAGAATGAGCCCCATAATCATATGCTACAGCCAGAATGTATTTCGAGTATTATTTTATACTGGGTGATGCCAAATGCTCTCATTTTTCTTTAATTTTTTACTGGTCCCATTTTCACTTTTGGCACAGACAAATAACTGAACTACATGAGGTGTAACATGTTTTTTACACTCCTGAAGTTTCAAGGGGCCCACCAGCGGCCGAGCGGTTCTGCGCTCAAAGCTGGTAGATGGGAGGTGCCGGGTTCGATCCCTGGTCGCGCTCATCGACCTAGCCGTTCGGAGTTTTCCGTGGTTTCCTCCGAAACTTGCGTAAATACGGGCTAGGACCCCTTAGAAAGACCCCCACGGAGGGCACTCCCCCTCTAGGCCTAGGACACATCAGGAGTCAATCGGCCTTAAATCCTACAACCAACCTGAAGTTTCAAGATGATTTGTTAAGTACTTTTTGAGTTATTTTAAAACGCATCTGAAATCGAAAGTGTCCGGTCATTTATGGAAAGGTAGTGTATTAAATGAATTTGAATTTTTAAATACTCACATTGATTTTTATATTAGCTAAAGAAAAGAAATTACTAATTCATTTCCATATAAAGGTCTCTCTTAAGAACTAGGCATACAGTTTTGGTAGTTTATTTAAAAAGTAAATTTGTGGAACGTATTAATGAAATGCGTAACTTGTCACTTAAACCAAGACTAACAAATTTGATGCAAATTTTATTTCAAACTGCAACAAATTTTGAACATTTTTCAATATTCTCTTTTTAATAAAATTGGTTTTTAAAAGTTATTTTATTTGAAAATAAAAATTCTCATTTCAGATCAGATTTCTAATACGTTATCGTAGAAGTATAGGAACGTATTAAAAGTTTGATACCTAAATAGTTTTAGTTTTTATAATTAATTCATTACAATGTGTAGAATAATTTCCTTAATTATTGTAGTTTCTGGGATATAAATATTTTTAAATAGACGGCAAGTGGAGAGAAAATGTTCGTACGTATTAAATAGTATATAAAGAAATATAGAGCTTTTAATATTTTTAAATATTAATTTAGGGTTCAGTGCAGATGAAACTCGGGTACTCTTTTGGTTTTCGTCACTAGTTTCATAAATTCAAATCTTTAAAATATACAACTTTTGTTAAAAGAAACCATTAGATTATTTTGAATTAAAAAAATTTCGACTTTTTTTTTTTTTTTTTTTTTACAAAAACAAATTTTAAAACATTTTTTTTCTACAAAATAGGATTTAAAGAAGAAACAAATTCTACGCTTTTACACATGAAAGCAGCATCCCGGTAATTTACTAGAATCATTGCAAAAAGCTCACTAAGAAGAAAAACATCTTTGCTGCAAAGAAAACATACAATTAAAAAGAATTAAAAAATAAAACATACTGAATTAGATTAAAATTAAGGTTTATTTTACTAATATAACACTGACCGTATCTTTTTTTTTCTAAATGACATTAACAAAAGATAAATGGTGAAAAACTCTTTAACAGGATAAATATTTGGTATTTGTAAATGTCTCTAATGAGGGTATTTTGCGGCATTTTCTATTTTCATATTTCTTAGACAACTTGTTTCATTTCTTATATCAGGATCAATTTCCATTATAACTAGAAAAAAGAAAAATTATGAAAAATTACTATTGTAGGAAAACACTTCAACTATAAATTTTTAAAACAAAATCTACATCCTATGACATTTTAAGCAAATAATGAAAAGAAAGGATTGTAATTACATGGCACTTAAAAGAAAATTAAGTATACATAAGCGAATTTTAAAGTGTATCTTAAATAACATTACTTACAAACTTTGAATAAACACCATAAAATGCTATAAACTCGCAACAATTGTTTCGGGTCGAAAAAACACACGACCCTTCATCAGGCGAACAAAGTAAGCTTGAGTGCTGCAGTCAAAGCGGCAAAGGTGCGTTCACTCGTGCTTACTTTGTTCGCCTGATGAAGGGTCGTGTGTTTTTTCGACCCGAAACAATTGTTGCGAGTTTATTGCCTTTTATGGTGTTTATTCAAAGTTTGTAAGTAATATTTTTTACAACGCCAGTTTTGTGGTGCTTTTTTATTAAATGTATCTTAAATACTCCATCTAAATAGAATCTAATGAAAAATCATCTAAAGAAAATAAAAAGAGATAAACATGGTATTTTAAATCATTATTACAGGGAAAAAATCACTTATATAATGAAATCATAAGATATTTAAGCACCATTTTATGAATGCCAGTGTAACAGGAATATTTTTGAAGTATTTTATATTAAAAACAAGTATGAATTGTATTGTATTTGGGTATATGCCGATTGACTGCTGTAAGTTCTAGGCCTACTTTGAAATGTCTTTATCCCCAAGAAAAGATTCCCCCCCCCCGCACTTCTTATATGAAATTTTAAATTTTGCCCCTGAGTTCCCTTTCTTTTTCTTTTTTTCTTTTAACAAATGCCTTAAAGTTTTCAGAAATTCCGAGACATTCCCAAAGTACAAGGAGTAGAGTGGGACTTTGATAATTATATATAACGACATTTTCAAAAAATATTGAAAATAATTTAGACATTCTTAAGTAAGCCTCAATTTATTACCGAAAACCCCAACGTGGGTTGACTTTTAAGGGGTATTAGCCCATATTTACAGGAATTTCAGAGAAAACCTTGGAAAACACCGAACGACTAGGACAGCATGAGCGACTACGTATCGAATTCATCACTTCCCGTCTACCAGCTTCAAGAACAGATACTCCTGTCCCCAAGACCCACTTTTGCCTATTGGATTATTATAGTAATATGAAGTAATACATAGTTCTGCAGCAAATTCTTTTTTACACAATTCAATTACGAAATATTTCCAGTTTATTAAATATATTTAAAAATTATTTTCTAAATATTATTTGGTCTTTAATAATTATATAAACTAATATAAATGCAAATTACAGTAATTTTTTGTGGTCTTAAGCTACAGGTAAATTCTTTTAATTAATATCCTTCTTTATTTCCATTATTAATATTATGATAATTACTTAAATATTCTATCTCCAAAAATTTAAATATTTAATGAAAACACTTTCCGCTCGTGAAGCATTAAATCCACCCCTCTCCTCAAACCCCTCAAAAGAAAGAAAAGAGAATTAAAAGTTATAAATAAAATAAATAAATAAAATAAAAATTGAATCACTTGATAAATAAGAATTCTCTAAAGATAAAATCTTTATTTTTTATTTCAGTTTTTAAATTTATAAAATTTTCAATATGTTAACTATTGTTTATACAAGATGTAGGCGATTTATTTCAATTCTACTCAAATTCTTGCATTTTGATTTCGAAAATTCAGATAATGTTTCAGTCTTCACGTAGAAGATATAACGGTAAACATTTTTAATGGCATAGAGAGTTGTATAAAGAACATGAAAAAACTTGAAGAATATTAAAATAAAAATTGAAAACAACCGGTAGCAGATTATAAAAGAATATCAGAGGTGAAAGTTTTCAGGGGCTATCTTTATTTCCAAATTCTGCCCCCCCCCCACTTCTAAATTTTCCCTTACAATGCCTTCAGAATTCTACAAATATCATCTATTATGGGAATAAACAAACATTTTAAATAATAGCCACGTAATAATATCCTTAATCTATTCTTCTACGATTAATTTTGAATACAAATAGCAGTTTTTAGGGTTTTGTTATGTTAGGTAGTTTTTCACCCTTAGAATATGGAAAAAAAAAACAATTTATTGTCTCCTGAGAGAGTGAACTGCTCCTGAATCATCTCTAAACTGTACGACTCCGTGAGTGGCCGTGCCATTCTACGCTCAGAGCTGATAAACGGGAAGTGTTGAGTTCAATCCCAGATCTAGCTTGTCGACCCAGCTGTTCGAAGTTTTCAGTAGTTTTCTCCGAGGCTCATAAAATCTGGGCTGGGCCCCCTTAAAAAACATCCCCCCTCAGAGGGCACACTACCCCAGACCTAGGACCCTCGAGTCCTAGGCCTGGGGACTCGGCCATAGTTCCGCCTCCCTTCATAAACATGTAACCGCAGTCTTGGCATGCTTATGATTATGGTATATTCATCCAGGATAATTCAAAAATACTGTTGGATTTTGTACTTAAAAGTAACGTTTTATGTGTATCGGTTATTTTGATATATAAATTAGTCCGCAACATATAAGAGCCTGGATAAAATTTCGTATTAATTTAAACATTTCCTCACTCAATTTGATATACACTCTGTACTTTGAATCCTTAAATATCAAACTGTATTCTGAAAAATATTAACTTGTTAGAAAATTTAATTTGTCCCCCAACCCACCCTTCTATTACCATTGCTCGGCAACAGCAACAATAATTTTTCTTTTTCTTATATTGTGGTTTTTTAACTTGTGCATATATATACAGGCATACATATACACGCGCAAGCAGATTTTCAAAATTTTCAGAAAGCAAAATTAATAACATTGGACGGTTTAGAATACAAACCGTCCTCCCCTCCCTTTAAAGAAAAAAAAAAAAACATTAATTAAAAAAATTGTTGGATAAAACTAACATCTACAAAATCTTTATTTTGTATTTCGATTTTTAAATTTACTTATTTTATTATTATTTAAACTATTAATTATATAATGTGGAAATGACTTACTTTTTCCTCAATTCCTACTATTTTGATTTAGGGTAATCTAGATTATTTTTCAGTCTTTCAGCAAATGCCAGCAAACACTTTTAATGACTTGAAGAGGCTGTAAAACGAATATATAAGAAAACATATAGAAATTTCAGACGATATTAAACTAAAAACTAGTATGATGTGGCCACCACATGACTTTCTTCTATATAATTTTACACAAAACTTATTCAATAAAAATTACTTATTAAATTATCAAATTCTTTTCAATTATAAATGCAGAAGATTTTTATCTGATAGAATTATCACTAAATGCCGAAAGATGTTTGTTTTTTTCCAAATCAAAAGAAATGACTTTTTTTCAAGTTTTTTTTTTTCGTAAAAAGTAAAAAAAAAAAAAAAAAAAAAATGGATAACTTTGTTTTAAATTAGCACAAATCTATAGTTCAACCATTAGCTTTAAAGGTATTGACGAGATCTTTCGAAAGATACCCATATTGAAAATTTACTTCCCCTGGGGGGTACTTAACCCACAGGGGAGAGCGATGCCCACATGCAATTTTTTTTCCCTAGTTAACTACTACTATTATCAATAATTCATATTAATTTTAAAATAACTCTCATTATGTACATTTATACGAAATTTTGTCCTATATTGTCATGTTGAAAATTTAGAAAAATGCGATCACAGCACCTGTTGAGCGATTGATCCCCAAATCTAATCAGCACCAGTTTATGTCAGGGTGCAACTAAATACCAAGTTTGTTTACATTTCATTCATTGGTTCATGAGATACAGCGTCCACAAAAAATGGATACAGACAGACAGACATTTTTTAAAAACTATCAATTCGTGTTCTGGACATCCCAAAACGTAAATCCATCAAAAAATGGAGGTCAAAAATTTTCGCGAATCAAATGTTTCTCTATATTACATATAGAAGAAAGTAAAAATAACCGCTAATATAACTAACATAAACAGTCATTGTTTTTGTTGTTTATTAAAATAGGATAAAAGATTGTATAAAATTTAACTTACCTAATTATGAATTCCAAATGAAAACATGAATTGCTTTAAGTTCTTCAATACAGTCAACAATAACAAACTCTTAATGATTAGATACGAAGATAAACATCCCGCAGAAACAGTCTAATTTTCCCTAACGTTCCCTTTTTTCTCCCTTTTTACGTAATAGTACACTGAAATGAAACAAACTATTCAGTATATTTCTGCCTTGAAAACTTCTAGTTAAATAAATCTATATGTATAAATAGGTATTTATTTTAATATAAAAATAATTTTAAGGTTATGTATATATATATAGTTTTTTTATTTAATGTAACTATCAAAATCCCTACAGGGAAAACGTTGTTTAGAAAAGGAAAATATCTGTAAATTAAGAACTGAGTTTCTTGATTCAATGCTTTTAACAGAGAACTCATGTAAATTTACGGAGAGTCTCAATACTTTTTCTGTACTTTTACAGAAATTTTTAACAGCAAACTGAGTTTCTTGATTCATTGCTCTTAACAGTGAACTCATGTACATTTACGGAGAGTCTAAATACTTTTTCTGTACTTTTACAGAAATTTTTAACAGTGTGCAGCAAATTTTTAAAAAATCGTACATTTTGTCAGGGAATTCATGTGGGACATAATTAACCATTTTTTATGCTTTTCCGAGCTTTTTCTGTTGACAAACTATTGTAGAATTTTCTAAAACTAAATTTCCGTACACCATTCCAGATATAAAGTTTTCCCCACTTCTACAGCAGCTAAAAGTTCCTGGTCTTCACAATTTCATGGTCAATTATTTCTGTGTGATTTATATCACCCTATCCAAAATGCCATAAACCATTTTTAACTGGCCTTATGCTTGTTATTTCTTCACAAAAAAGTGTGTTTTCTTTGCTATACAACAGTGCTGCCTTTCATCAATTTTCGATGTAATGTAACAACGTAAACGAATATTGATAAGATTTTCGACTCTAATGTCATCTGTCTGAAAATACCAGAATTATTTTTGTTAAAAAATAAATTAATTAATTAATTAATTAATTCAATAATAAAAATAAAAATACAAAATAAATAAATAAAAATAAATAAATAAATAAATAAATAAATAAATACAGAGTGTGAGAGAGAGAGTAAGAGAGAAACTTCAATTTTCGAATTATATATATATATATATATATATATTTATATTCACATTAAAAAAATAATAATAATAAATAAATAAATATATGCTATTTAAAAAATGTGATTTTTTTTAGTTTACTTCATTTAAGATCTACTAATGAGATTTAAAGCAAGTTTTATGAGATAAAGGAAAAGAAACAAATTTTTATTATAATGTTATAAAAAAATAATAAAATATTAAAAAAAAAAAGAAGTACTATGTATATTAGAAAAATATAAAACAATATAAAACAATCTTCTATAAACAGAGGTTTAAACATATTAAAGAAACAAACTTATTTTGTTTTAAACAAACACAATGTATAATCTATAAGATTTTGTTTGTAAAAAAAAAAAAAGAAAAAGAAAAAATTTCACACACAATTTTTATATTCAATACATTAGACAAAATTCTGAATATTAAATTTTTCATATCAATGTCACAAAAAGTGTGTTTTCATGGGGACAAGATACACTGGCCACCGCCCTTTTGTAACTGACATTGAATAATGATAATTATATTGAAAAAGGATATGTGCATACAGGTGAAGGAACTTCCCCGATAACGATTATTCTAAAGATAATAAAAATGCTAAAAAGCTACTGGGTGTGATCTTTTATATTTCATTTTAACACAGAAAACACATTGAAAGTGATTTAAATAAATGTGAAAGGGTTAATGGTAGTTCTTAGAGTTGTTTACATTTCATTAACGTAATATATGGCATTATAATAATAATTTTATTTATTTCATTTTTATTTATTTTTTAATCTTTTATTTTATTTTATTTTAATAACTGGTTACAACAATTTGAATTAATTTTCATTACAGAAGAATCAATTTACAATAAATTTATTGATGGTAGATTGCCCATGGAAGACATTTTGACAGCTTTTCAATTCCGTTTAATATGTACATGAATTTATAATTATACGATTTTTGAAATTTTATGGAACTTTCTTTACAATCTTACATTATAAGTAAATTTATCATTCTTCCCTCTTTGTTTTTCCTCTTTGTATCATGTAAAAATGGTCATATTTATTGCTCGGGCAATTTAATGTTAAATACTTGCTCTAAGAAAAGAAACAGAAAAAAATAATAATAAATAAAATAAAATAAAATCTTTTAAAGGAGGGTTTTTTTTCTTTAATTCGTCGTGAATATTCGATTTTTGTTTTTATTTAAAGGAAAAATATAAACATTCTAAATTTAATTGGTTGATACTTCAGCAACAGTGTTTCGTTAATAATAATAGTAATAATAATAATAAAGAATTAACAACTTTTTTCCTGACATAAAATCTCAGCCAATACCTTGATGAAAATGAATACCTTGAGAATGCTACTCAAAACTTCATTTAAATACTTTTTATCCTTATGTTGAACTTTAGTTGCTTTAAGGTGTAGAGACTTTCAAGCTCGTGTGACTATCTTCAACAGACAGCATGTCAAATATATGCAAACAAATAAACGTGATATAATCAGAAACATAACTTTAAGCTAGTAGATCTGAAGATGAGGAGCCCCAACGTCCTATTTTCCTCACTTATTACTCAGTAGATAACTTTTATTTATTTTATAATATTTAAACTAATTATAAATGTATCTATATATATACACAAGATTAACTCGATACATAACCATATACGTTTCTGAGGGGTCTGCCCCGCCTCTCAACCCCTCCGTTATATCTGTCTCTATATTTCCTTGAAACTCATAGCCATGTGTTAATTCCTCTTAACTCATAAATACTTGTACCAAATGTCATGGAAATTGATTGCAAAAATTATCGGAATTATTTTGTGTAACCCTATAAACAAATTATACATACCTATATCTAGATCGTGCGGAATGGCATTAAATGCTATCCTCTCTTCATACTTCTCCAGTTACAACTCTGAAAACTATACCACCCTCGTCTCCTTGGACATACATGGAGCTTTAGATAATATAGAATGGCTCTATATTTTGAATATACTCCAAACCATCCAATGTCCGGGGAATATCGCTGGAGTCTTCAGCTCTTATCTTTCCAACAGAAAAATAATAATCAACTGGGACTCAGGATCCTCATGTCATATTCAAGGAAAAGGTTGTCCACAAGGCTCATGTCTTGGTCCAGTTCTCTGGACATTAATCGCAAACACCGTACTCGGACCTATGATTTCAAAAGACTTTGAAATCTTTGCCTTAGCTGATGACAACACGATACTCATTTCGGGCAAAACAAGAAGGGATCTGGAATCTCAGGCCCATGATGCTTTAACAACCTTGTGTCAACTGCTTACTTCACTCAATCTTACACTTTCAGCAGCGAAGACCTTTACTCTTAACTTTTCTCTTCCCAGGATTCTAACACGAAAACCGAAGGTCAGGGTTAATGAAGTTAGTTTTTCCCATGTTGACACGACCCGAATCTTAGGGGTAACCATAGATAAGAACTTCAACTGGATTGCAAATATCAGCAATTTAAAGCTTAAATTACTAAAAATTTATAATTCTATAAAACTCGCGGGAGAAAATTGGGGTATAAAATCAAACATGTTAAAGATATGGTCCAGTGTAATTGTAGAAAAAATCATAACTTACAGTGCTGGAATTTGGGGGAGAGAATCTTCCAAAAACTGCAAAGCTTCAGCTCTTCTCTCTTCAAAGAATATTTTTATTACAGATTTCCAAGAACTATATATAGAACAATTAGTTATAGAACTATTTCCAGTGGCGCATTAACGGTGATCTCCGGGGCTCCACCTGTCTACCTAACAGATAACTATGAATTTCATAAAACTAACACTCTACCACTCGGTAATACTTCACTGCAAAATTAACACTTCTTCAATTCAGAAACACAATGGAAAACATGCAGTTGGCAAATTCATTCTGCATCAGACTTATCGAAAGCCCTAATCTACATCTCAACCAATGCCTTTACTCCTTCTGCTCCAATCGCGTAGCACTAGTGCGACGTAAAATCCAGCCAACCTACCGACAAACAAACCTTCTGCTCCAATAACAGTGTATACGGATGGGTTAAAGACAGAACACGGAGTCGGCTCAGCTTTCTGTGTCCTCTCAGATGGGATCTTTATAGAGTTCTATTAGATGACGTTATGAGCAGACGATATTTGTTTGCTGAGGGACAGTTGAGTACGCTGATCCATTGTTTATCATTGCAGAATAGTGTTACAAATTTATTGTAACACAGTGTTGTAAATGTATTTGTAAAAGTATAAAAAAATTCGACTACTACGCTTCCAAAGGCATGGAAAAATTAGAGTTGTCCTTCACAAAAGTACGGTTGCTAAGAAGAAAGTCACATGGTTGTTAGAACTCTATTCATCAGTGGGCCTCAAGACTGGGATATTATATCATCGTATTTCAAGACGAACTATTTGCTATATATCAGACCCTGCTATGGATTAATGCGGTTAAAAACAAATATTAATAGTTCCAATCTACAGAGACAGTCACTGAGCTGCAGAACAACCGAAGGAAATGCTAGACCGGTTTTTGCGTTCCGTTTTTGAAAGGTTTGTCTTCAGAGCATTGAACGGCAAGAAGCATTTGATATCTTTATATTTCAAAGTAAAATTGTGTAAAAGTTGTCTGTTCGAACAACCATATGCTAAATATGATATTACATTTTTAAATTTTAATTCTTTAAAGAGTATAAAAGTAATAGACGACCTTACAAAAGCTACTTGCCATTCAAGGTTTGACTCTGTCAGGCAAATAATATAATTGCACTAAAACTGGCACGCACGAACACTGTGTAAAGGTATTGGAAACATTTGCTCGAGTTGTTATTCAGCTCAGTGGTGACAGTCTCGCAGCCCACACATCTACATCGGTCAAAACATCCTCTCATAACAGAAATGAAACTACTTATAATTAAACTTGAAGAAAATACCTCTCTGGCTCAACTTTTGGCGTATAGTGGCGTTATGAGCAATGGAAAAGCTGATAATCTGAACAGACACTCAAAATCCGGATATCGGTTTTTCACCCTCTCTCTTTTCTTTCTTTAACAAAAAATCCTTTTTAAAAAACCTCAAGATTTTTCAAAGACCTCAGGCAAGCTGAATGGGGTACTATAAACAAAGGACGAAACAACTATGCCCTCATTAACTCCGTTATAAATTAGGACTTTCTTTTGTCTCCAGCAATTTCAGCCTTACTGACGGGTCATGGACCTTTCACAACCTATTTATATCATTTTCGTTTCTAGAGAACCTAAAATGCGAGTGCTAAGAAGAAGGATGTTTTAATGAAGAAGCTGGGATGGAGATATATAAAATAAGAAGCGGCCATATACGTATAGTAGTCCAGGTTCAATAAGCTCTATGAAGAATAGGAAAAGATCTCTTTTCTTAAGAAAATCCATTATTTGTTATTTCAAGCAATCGCATTAAGATATGCATAGTTCATTGTCTCATAAATACTTATTACGAAGGCAACAAAGAATAAACATCTTTTGGCAAAGTTTATTTTATTAAATGACTTGAGGATTCCAATTCTGAAGGAAGACATTTCGATTTATTAGTAACTTTTTGAATCCTTCTTAAAACCACATGTTGTTGACAGCATCAAGAACAAGTGCTGATTAATTTATTTCGCCAAATCTCCTTGGCATCAAAAATCAAGTTGGCTGAACACATTTTAAATTTTATATCTGGTAAACCTAAATAACAGTTAAAGGATTGGCTAAAAATTAAATTACGTCATAGGATGTGATTAAATTTTGTCAGGCATCCAGAATTTGGCTAAAAGTGCGAAATCAATTGATAAAAAAATATTAAAAATTATTTTCAGCTATAATGATTCAACGGAATCTATAAACGTTTGATTGGAGACAGGAAGCTACAATAAAAACAATCGTCTGCGGTTTTAAAGCATAAAATGAATGGGTTTCTCTTTCTTTGATATTTTATTTAATTATTACTTGATGAGATTTAGAGCAGGAAAAAGAACAATAAATTATATGACATTACAGATTAATGAAATAGAAATAAAAATAAAATAGCATAAGCGAAATAAACAAAATTGTATTAAACTCTTTTAGGATAAGAAATATAATGTTTGCTTGTATTATAAATAAATAAATAAAATGTAATTTATATTATTATTATTATTTTATTTTAAAAAGGGATATGTGATGTTTTTCAACATCACATATTTCTCCCCGTCGACCGAAAAAAAATGGGTTCAGCCATTACATCGTCTATGATATGACAACTCAGCAAAAATTAAAATTAAATCAAATTATCTCCAATCTTGTAAAATAGCTTGATTACAAAACAAAAACAAAAAACGAATGGCTTCCAATACAAATAAAATACGTACATTGTTATAGTATTAATAGAAAACCCTGTATGCATACTTAAAAAAAATTATACAATAATAAAATACAAATACAAATACAGAAAATAAGGATATTATACGGTGATGTGATATAATGTGGTATGGCCATAAATCTGTGTACACAAGTCGTTAGAATATATATGCACAAACAAAATGAGCTCTAGTCCTTTGATTTAAAATCATAATATTTCAGTCATCATATATTTTATTAGTTCGTGGTAAGATGCTGCAATCAGTAAATATTTATGTTACCATGCATGGCGAGAAACTTTGACGAGTCCATTTCAGTTCATGTAGGACAAGGATTTGTTGTAATAAATACATAGTTCAAATGTATAATCAATTTTAATATGAAACTTTAACAAAATAAAAATCAAGTATATTTATATGTTATCAAATATATAGTGAGCCTTTTATATTCAATAAAAGGTTTAAATAAATAATACATGTTGAAAGAAAGTAATAATAACATATGTTTTTATATATTCATTTTTTTATAGGTAATTGTAATTGGAATATATGAGACATATGCATGTATGTATGATAAAATATTACCTGCAACAAAAGTCTATGTAAACATGTTTTTTTTTTTTTTTTTTTTTTTTTTTTTTTTTTTTAAATAATTCCATTAACACTTTTTTTTTAAATAAACAATATTATTCTAGTATGTTATTTTTTAATAAAATGCAATTATAAATAACACGTAAGTTAAAGAAATAGTGATAAAAGTGATATACACTGCTGTTGTAAGACAATGCAGCTTAGAATATAATTTCCTGGACCAGCCATTGATTATCCAAGCTGCGAAATTTCACAACAAATAAAAATCACAACAGGTTGATCAGGTCTGTTGCAATGAAAGTATACATCAAATTTATTTAATTTATCTTTAATCATTATAAATATTTAAAAATTTATACTGCGTAACTTTTAACCTAAGGAAAAAAAAATTGATGAAAAATTACTTTCTGTTTCGTAAATTATATTGATGTGTATCATTGGAAATAATGAGATTCTTATTAAAATTAGAATTATTATAAATGTCAAATAAGTGATTATTACGTGGAGGTGCCAACAAAATTCTATCTATATGCACACGAAATGCCTTATCATCACTAGCATGTAACCGTTTAATTGAAAATGAAACAGGGGAATGTTTAACTGTGACAATGAAAGGACCTGTATATTTAGGTTTAAATTTATCCATAGACTTCAGATACACAATATCTTTTGTGCAGATGCTTCTTAGTTTAGCTTTTCTTTGAAAATATTTATTTCTTTTTGATTGGGAATCTTGAATGTTATTGTACGCTTTTTTATAAATTTCCTGAAGGTCTTGCATTAATTTATAGATGTTTACATTAGAGTCTAGGTAAGTGTAATTATAATTTGAATTATAAGTGTCAAAAATTAGTGCCAGTTCTCTACCAAAATGTAGAAGATTAGGCGAGAATTGAGTGGAAGAATGCGTAGATCCATTGTAGAGAGATTTGTGTGTATATAGTGCATTTTGAAATGAATGACCTTCTTCTAATAATATATTAATTGAATATTTAATTGATGTGTTTACACGTTCGCTAATAGAGTTCGACTGGGGATGAAAAGCAGACGAATGTATTATTTTTATGCCTAGAGTGTCATTAAATGTATTGTAAACTTGAGATCTATATTGTGGACCTAAATCTGATAGAATACATGCAGGGCGACCAAAGGTTGTAATGTATGAAAACAAACATTGAACTATTTTTGGAGAAGTAATATTAGATAACGGGTAAAGTTCTAAGTGTCTACTGAAATGATCAATTATTGTCAAGACGTATTGACCATTACTAAAAGGACCCACCAAGTCTGTGGAGATTGTATGATTTGGATGAGTGGGTGTATATGTTTTTTGTAATGGAGCTGGAGGTGTTTTTTTGATGTTTCGCTTGTAAGCATTTAGTGCATGAAGAGACGAAATTAAGGGTATCAGTATAAATGCCCTTCCAAAAGTATCTTCTAGAAAGAAATTCATAGGTTTTAGCCAAACCGAAGTGAGATAAATGCGCGATGGACAATGCTTTCGCTTTTAAAGAATTTGGAACAATAATTAAATAACTGAATGAATTGTTATGAATATTCTCTTTCTTGAGCATTAATACTTTAGAATCAGGATTTATAAAGTAATTGGGAAATTTTTCTGACTTTCCGTTTTTCAAGATTTCTTCGTAAATTGTTTTTAATTCAGAATCTTTAATTTGTTCGGACACAAATGTTTGGTCTGAAATTTCTAGCAAGGGGTCTTTAGAGTTCGAATTTCCTGAAATCATATAATTAACATATTCTGAGCATTTGTTTTGATTATCATTACTAATTTTATCATTACTGTTAATTTTGAGTCTGTTTTCATTTTCATCAACATCAACAATTGGTAGTGGTTGTATGTCATGAATTAAGTTTGGATTATCTTTGAGATCCTCTTGATTGTTTTCAAAATTGCAACGTGATAAATAATCCGCTAAGATGTTCAAATTTCCAGGAATGTGTTTGAAAACGTATGTATATTCAGATAAGTCCATTAACCAGCGGGTGGTTACGTCAGCGGGATTGGTAGTTTTCTTATATTTTTCAAGGGGAGCACTATCTGACAAAATTACGAACTCACGATTATATAAATAGTATTTGAAGGCGGTGACAGTTTTATGAATTGCCATAAGTTCCAATTTTAACGCAGGATATTTCTTTTCAGAAGGTTTTAAAGATTTGGAAAAGTATGCTATAGGAAGTAATTTACTGTTAAATTTTTGCATAAGCGCTCCTGAAATGGCTGTTTTTGATGCATCGGTGCTGACATAGAATGTTTTCTCCCAATCTGGAAGTCGAACCATTGGGGGAAGAAAGAATAATTTTTGAATGTTTTGAAAAATACTCTGATGTTTTTCTGTCCATTTGAATGTTGTTTTGGGTTTTGTGAGTTCCACAAGGGGTTGCGCAAGTTCTGAGAAAGATGGTAAAATCCATTTGTAAAAATTAGCAAGTCCAAGAATTTTTTTTAATTGTCGTTTTGTCGTTGGTGGTGGAAAAGAATTGATCTTTACGATGTTAGCGGTGATGGGTGAAATAGTATGGTTTTCAATATGGAAACCTAAATAATTAACTGCTGATTTATGGAATTCACACTTAGATGGGGATAATGTTAAATTATATTTGATAAGAATTTCTAACACTTTATTTACTTTTTCACAAGTCTCCTCAAATGAATTTGATCCAATAATCAGATCGTCCTGATACGCATATATGCCATTAATGTTTATTTCATCGAGTATTGTGTCCATTAGAGACTGAAATATAGAACTGGCGTTCTTTAAACCAAAACAAACACGTTTGTATCGATAACTGCCAAAAATAGATGTAAATGTTAGCATATCTTGATATTTTTTAGGAAGGTCAATTTGGTGGTACGCTTGCATGAAATCCAACGAAGTAAAGTATTTGAATGACGAAAGATTTGATATAATATTTTGAATCTTAGGAAGTGGATATGAGGAACCTTGTATGACTGTATTGAACATTCTAAGGTCTAAAGCAAGTCTGTAACGTTGTTTCTTTGAACCATCAGATTTTTTCTTTACCAGCAATATGGGACAAGCCCACTCGGAGCAATTACGCTCAATTATGCCGGCGTTTACTAACTCATTGATCTGCTCTTGGGCTTCTTTTTGTAAAGCTTGTGGAATCGGGAATGGAAGTGTTTTAATAGGGAAATCATTAATTAATTTTAGATTAGGAATTATTTTATCAGTATGTCCTAGAGTACTGAGAGATTTGGAAAAAGCAGCAAATTTGCTTAAAAATAAATTTTCTAGTGTGTTACGTTGATCAAGGGTTAAATGATTCAAACAAAAATCTTTACTTGATAAATCATTTTTACGTTTTAGTAATATATCCTCTGAAGCTTGAATTAAGTGGATATGGTCCTCAATATTTTGTATATTATTATTACTAGAGCAAGAGTCTTCAATTTTATCTAAATGTGGTTCTTTAATTTCATCAATTAAAAATAATTTACCAATATGCATATTTTTATTGAAATGAATTGAATTTTTACCCTTATTTGAGATAAGTAACGTAAAAAGAGAATTATTATTTTCAGAATTAATTTCATTCTTGTAATTCGGTGATACAATAGAATCTAAAATTTCTATATCAGGATCCTTAATGTCAGTACAAAATATGTAATTTTTTTCTTTTAACTTATTATTTGTTTTTGCAGTAATGTAGATATTTTCACCAGTTTATATTATAACTTTCTTTAGAAGGTAAACATTCATATTATTATCGTCAGAGTTAACATTATATACATCTAATTTTTCATTTTGCGAATCAAATAAGGAACAAGTAAAGTCTAATTTTCCAATTCTCATGGAATTTTTCGAAAAGTCAATAGTGACATGATTTTCTTTAATGAAATCCATACCAAGTATTCCATGAAAATTAGAACTATGTGGTATGTCGATAATATAGAAATTGTGTTGGAAAAACTTTTTTTCAATTTTGAAAGTTGCACGAATACATGAAGAAAATTCAACGTAAGAATTGACCGTTTTAAGAGTAATAGACGAACCTAGTCTTTTATATTTTAAATTTGCTTTTAAATTATCAAATGTTGATTGGGCTAAAAGTGAACAACTACTTCCGGTATCAATAAGAAACTTTATATCATTATTGGCTAATTTAGCTTTTATTATAGGAAGTGTATGAGAATTTTTGTTTACATTAAATAAAATATGATCTTCATTATTATTTGTGCAACTCTCATTGTTGTCACTTGGAATATACCCTATATTAGAAATATGACTAAAGTTTTGAAATGTTTGGGTAGCTTTATTATCTGCTACAGTAATATTAGCAACAGTTTGAGATCCAACTGAATTTACAAGTCTAGTATGTGAAATTTTTGGAAGAGAATTTGAAGATGACACATTTGTGAATTTATGTTCATTTGCTGATGAGACCCTTAGTTTTAGAGATATGGCAGCATCAGCATCTCCATACCTCTTTTCTAGTTTAAATTACGGTTTTCATAGTTACGTGTTTTATAAGTTAAATTATCTCTATTTCTCCATTTATAACAATTTAAAGCAACGTGCCCATGTTTGGAACAAAGTTGACAAATCAAATTATTTCTAAAAAAGTTTCTTCTAGGGGAAGAACGAAAATTGGTCTGTCTAGTTTTGTAGTTATTTCTATAATTTCTTTGATCAAATTTGGGTCAGCTTGACTGAACTACGTGCAAGGATTCATTATGGGAGGGTGGATTGTTTTTTGTAAGTGAAATGCTATTAATTTTCTCAGATAAATCTTTCAATGTGTTTAATATTACAGAGTCATTTTTATTATCACAAGAAAGAACAGTCTTAGTATTAGTAGTGTTGTTGAATGAATCATATATTTCGGATAATGTTTGAGCACGTTCAACTGCCTTATTATAGTCTCTTATGTTTTCCTCCATTAATTTAATTTTAATATTTGATGGTACACACTCTAAAAATTTCGGAAATTTAATGTTATCAAGGGATTGTTTGTCTTTAAGGTCAGGGAAAGCCTTAGGTACAGCAACATTTACACGATGTGCGAAATTTTTAATAGACTCTCCCGGCAAAATTTTTAAATTATGAAATTCTGATATTCCAGTGTTATACGAGGATTCCTTGAAAAACTTACAGAAATTTTCCTCGATGACTGCAAGATCTGTCGATTTATATAATGTTTCATTCTCAATAAAGTATGCCAACGCGGCATCACGAAGTTTTTCTTTCATTACATGTAATGTCGCGTCATTTGTTAGTTTATTTAACATGGCAAAGGATCTTAATTGATCAAAGAAAAATTTGACAAATCTCGCGTCCCCATCGAAATTAGGAACGGAGCAAAACGCGTTTCGATTCTGTGCCCTGTTTTTCCAAAATACAAACGTTAACTAAGTTAAATAAAAATAATATGCATAAGAATTCAATTAAATATCATATAATAAATAAAATTACCAAGACACTTAAAAATGAATAAAATTGTTAAATACTTTCTTTTTTAATTAAGCCTACAAAAGTTGGATGATAAAGTTTCAAGATTAATAAAAATATGTAGAAATTATTTGTAATATTTTCCTGTATAACATTATAGCTTGCAACCATGAAATTGGCTTATATACGTCTTGTTGTATATATATATTATAGATATATTTAAAAATATATAATGAATAATACTAAAAATGGATATATATGCAAATGAAAATAATTGTCAAGATATATTAAATTGTAAACACAAAGATCAAAATATGAAAAAAAAAATCAAAAAAAAGTATTTTATGCAGTATGATGAAAAGAAAAAAATATCACTATGATCTGGTATTTAATTTCACAAATGAAATAAATCTTTACTTGAATATCCAAAACCTAGATATTTCAAAAATAATATAAGCAAATTTTGATCATTTATATAACTTTTTAACTGTTCTTAAAAATTGAAATGAAAAGTTAAAGTAGAATATAATACTCATATGGAGAATAAAAGGTTTTACCTATAAGTAAAAATTTATATATAAAGTTTAAATAAATGTCAATATTTAAGAAAAATGTACGAAAAGTTCTTATTGTCAGTATTTAAGAAAAATATGTGAGAAATGTTTCTTTTTATTGGCACAAAAAATTTATTGCAAAGGAAACTTACCCCTTTTTCGAATCTTCTTTTAGCTAAAACAAAAATATATATAGATATATTTATTTATTTACGGTATTTTATTTATTCTTTTATTTAAAACTGTAAGGCTCTTCTCCTGTATGAGTGCGCGAGAAAAAAAATCAATGTAGAAATTTAACTGCACACATTCTAGAAAGACAACCCATATTTGGCAATTCTCCTTGCACCGATGAATCAACGATCATTTAATACCGAACGGTAAGTGCATAAGACGGTCACAAATTGCGAACATTGCAGACTGTAGAGAGGATGTTATTCAATGAAACCGTAGAAAGTCCACCGGCATGGCATCACACAATATCGGCGATAAGAATCGGTACCGTAGACACCAAGTAATCTCTTTTTTTTTTTAAAAAAATCACAGATGACATCCCGCAGCACACTAGCCTTTAGTAAAGATGAACAACAAATCGGTAAATAAATTCGGTGCTGTTCACCGTAACGTAGTTAATTTCTTTTTGGATCATCATTGGGGCAGCTGTTTTAAAAACATAACAGTCTTCTACAACGTAAAACTTCGCATTCATGGATTAATCAGGATGTGTAGAATGATTAACGTAGTCGATATCACGTCGATATTAGGTGACTAAGCAGAGATCCGTTAAACAGAAATTCGAGCTTATATTCGTTAATAATAGTAATGAATAATTTTTCAAGACGAAAAAATTTTTGGATATCCGGATATATTATCCGGCCTGAGTCTGGCACCACATATATTTAATGAAGAAGCTGGGATGGAGATATATAAAATAAGAAGCGGCCATATACGTATAGTAGTCCAGGTTCAATAAGCTCTATGAAGAATAGGAAAAGATCTCTTTTCTTAAGAAAATCCATTATTTGTTATTTCAAGCAACCGCACTAAGATATGCATAGTTCATTGTCTCATAAATACTTATTACGAAGGCAACAAAGAATAAACATCTTTTGGCAAAGTTTATTTTATTAAATGACTTGAGGATTCCAATTCTGAAGGAAGCCATTTCGATTTATTAGTAACTTTTTGAATCCTTCTTAAAACCACATGTTGTTGACAGCATCAAGAACAAGTGCTGATTAATTTATTTCGCCAAATCTCCTTGGCATCAAAAATCAAGTTGGCTGAACACATTTTAAATTTTATATCTGGTAAACCTAAATAATAGTTAAAGGATTGGCTAAAAATTAAATTACGTCATAGGATGTGATTAAATTTTGTCAGGCATCCAGAATTTGGCTAAAAGTGCGAAATCAATTGATAAAAAAATATTAAAAATTATTTTCAGCTATAATGATTCAACGGAATCTATAAACGTTTGATTGGAGACAGGAAGCTACAATAAAAAAAATCGTCTGCGGTTTTAAAGCATAAAATGAATGGGTTTCTCTTTCTTTGATATTTTATTTAATTATTACTTGATGAGATTTAGAGCAGGAAAAAGAACAATAAATTATATGAAATTACAGATTAATGAAATAGAAATAAAAATAAAATAGCATAAGCGAAATAAACAAAATTGTATTAAACTCTTTTAGGATAAGAAATATAATGTTTGCTTGTATTATAAATAAATAAATAAAATGTAATTTATATTATTATTATTATTTTATTTTAAAAAGGGATATGTGATGTTTTTCAACATCACAGATGTCCTGAAAATGCTTGCTTTGCATGTCCCCTCACAGCCCCATATCATTTACGTAACCTTGCAATTAGGCAAAATAACAGGCTTTTTAACAGTTTAGAGCGTCCCCTTTCAAAAATTAAATTAACTAAAATCTCTGAGAGACTAATGGAATTACAGTCGGCTGCAAAATTATTCGAGCACTAGCCAATAATTCCTATGTTTAAAAAGTACACTTAAGAGTGTTTTGCTAAGTAAATCCTTGTCGAATCATGTTCTTAGACTGATTAAGAACATGACTCAACAAGGATTTATTTAACAAAGCTGTATTAAGTGTACTTTTTTTTGGCAAGGATTATTGCTAGTGCTCGAATAATTTTGCAGCCGATTGTAACCAATTTAAGAAAGTAATAACTAATATTACTAATTCTTCCAAAGTCCAGTCGCAAAATTTAAATTTCTTCAGCTGCTTACGAAATTTCCTCATTAGAAGCCAGAATGTTGTCTTATCAATTAACTGCCCTGTACCGCGTGGAATTTTATATGCGGGAAAAAAAAATGGTGTTGTTTAGGCAATAAACAAAGGGGAAGGCTTAACATCTAAAGACAGGCACTTTCAAAATTTCACATTGTAATTTGACAACTGTCGTCTGAAACCCTCTTTGGAGGTTAAAATCGCTCAAAATTGCGGCATAATGGCGTTCTTCCGTCTTTGATTCTTTGAATAACTAGTGAATCTGCACATCAGAAATTTCAGCGACCTATTTGTATCACCCATTATTTAGCAGATTATTTTTATATTATATACATATATGTCATATATAAATATTTTATATACATATATTTCACATATAGACTTGCACATATATATGCATTTTCAAAAAAGTTGATTTATTATTTAGTTTCTGCATTTAGAAGAAGGATGTAGAAGATACAGAAAAAAAAAATTCGATTTCCTGTTTTCGATAAATTTACAAGTTTTGAGATTTCCCTGCATTTGAATTAACTGAAATGGATAACTTACTTTTTTAAAAAGTGGATGTATTACTTTGTTCTGTGCATATATAAGAAGAAATTATAAGATTCAGAAAAAAATAAAATTTTGTGTTCTCGATGAAGTTACACGTTTTGAGATTTCCTGAACTGAATTCGACCATTTTTAGAAAATATCTGTCTAATTGAGTTCGAACATTGTACTTTATGAACCAACGGATTTAATTTTAACAGAACTTGACAATTGGTTGGACCTTAGTTTGAACTGGTGCCGATTATCTTTTGGGCTATATAACCGAACAAGGGGCGCTTCCATGCGGCGATTTTCTCTCATTTCAGAAAATGCTCAGCAACTACAGTGTACCAAACTTAGAGAAATGTGTTAAGTAAAGCTATACCGATTCAGTTTGAATGCATATCGACAAACGATTGGCGCAGATGTGTTGAAATTTAATTTCGTGTGCGAGACGGCAAATACTTTGCTTTTCTTTACTTTACAAAAAATTGGTCGAGGTTCGACCACTGGGCGATACTAGTTGAAAATAAAAATCCAAATAAAATTCTTTATCATTTTGCTTTTCTTTATAAGTACTTGAAATTCAACTAATTCTGTCCCCGATACCTTTTTTCTGAATAAATCGTTCCATTTAAATAAGTTAATATATATATTAAAAAAAAAAAAAAAAAAAAAAAAGAAAAAAAAAACTTTGGACATGCTTAGTTTAAAATTATTTAGTAAAATTGCTCGTATTTCATCCTATTTTAAACATTTTCATATTTCAATTGCAATATATCTTTTTACTTTCTTCTATATGTAATATAAAGGAAGTATTGGATTCGTGAAAATTTTCGACCACCGTTTTTTGAAGGTTTTACACGTTTTGGGATGTCCCGAACACGAATTGATAGCTTTTAGAAAATGTCTGTCTGTCTGTGGGTCTGTCTCTCTCTCTGTCTGTGTGCATCACGATTTTTCTGGACACTATATCTCAAGAACCAATGAATGAAATTTAACCAAACTTGGTATTTAGTTTTACCCTGACATAAACTGGTGCAGATTAGATTTAGGGATCAATCACTCAACAGGTGGCGCCCTGACCGCATTTTTTCTAAACTTCTAACATGGCAGTATAGGACAAAATTTCGTATAAATGTGCATAATGAGAGTTATTTTAAACTTGTGATTCAAAAATTAATATGAATTATTACTAATAGTAGTAGTTAACTAGGAAAAAAAATGTGCATGTGGGGTAGAGGTCTGCATGGGCCGGGTTCGGGCCGAATTTTTCAATTTGCTCTCGGGTCGGGCCGGGATCGGGCTTTAAAATTCTTTTGTAGGCTCCTGCCGGGCCGGGGTCGGACTCAATATTTTTGTGTGTACTCGGGCCGTGCCATGCCGGGCCTGGAGGAAATTTTCAGCCCGAGCCCGGCCCGGCCCAAATCTTTTTCTAAATTCCTCGTTAATCAACGAAAAAGGAAAATGATAAAATAATTTTTCAGTCATTTATTTTACATAATTTTACAGTCTGGTATGCCACATAAAATTTTATTTAGTTAAAAGGTGGCTGTAACTGCAATTTAATTGTCTATCAGCTTGACTGTCCGCGATCTGATTTTCCGCAATTATTTTAAACATGTCTCGAAATTAATATATTTTATTTAAAGTAATATTAGATGGTTTTTAATTTAAAATAATATGTATGTTACTGCCAGTTTGCGTACATGTAACAAACAAAAGAAATTAGATATGTTACTGTATATAAGGCTTTATTTTCTATGGTCTGTAGTGTTTAGGTGGTATGAAGGCTATAAAAATTCGTCCGCTGTAACTTTTTCTCTAAGGCTTCTTTTTCTTTTCTCCGGGGCACTGGATGAAAGTAGCATAAATTTTAGCATGTGCAAAAGCATCTTTTCTATTGAATATGGTTGGATTATCATTAAAGTTTTGTTTACCGGATCACATGAACATACATTACGGTATGCAACAGGAAGTGGTTGAAAGTGTATTTTTAGTACTATTAACCATTTTAAATATCTTCCTATATTGTTTGAGGAATGGTAATATTTTCGATTTGACTTTCTGTCTGTCTTTGTGCCTTCTGTACGTCTGTAAGAATGAAATACCGTTTATATATAAATATCTTGTAAACATTCTGCAGTTTTGTTAAAGAACATTCTATTGCTTAGCTATATAAAACCTCTGCAAAACACATACTAAAAATCCTTTTCGTAGAAAAGCATGTTTCTTTTTTTTTTTTTTTTTTGTAATTTTACATAATTTTGAATCGGGCCGTGCCGGGTCGGGTCTGATTTTATCGCTTTTTATCCGGGCCGGGCCGTACACTATTAAAAAAGAAACGGGCCGGCCCTGGGCTGAATTTTTCGATTTCATACCAGGCCGGGCCGGGTAAGCAAATCTTTCCAATAGACCGGGCCGGGCCCGGGCCTGAAAATTTCGGCCCGTGCAGTCCTCTAATGTGGCATCGCTTCCCCCGTGAGGGTAAGTACCCCGCCGGGAAGAGTAAATTTTCAAGATGGGTATCTTTCGAAAGGTCTCGTTAATACTTTCAAAACGAATAATTGAACTATAGATCTGAGATTTTTTTTTTTTTTTTTATATTGAGAATAAAATTAACTTTTTTGGATATTTAGTGTCATACTACTTCTCTAATATGGGAATCGACTGCATTGTTATGGAAGATATTTTTTTTAAATAATAATTTTAATGAATTATTTTTTCTGAGTGAATTTGTATAGCAAATATAAAAGAAAGTCATGTGGTGGCCACAACATACTAGTTTTATACAGCGGTATGTCAAGTTTACCAAAATATAATATTGTTTTGATTTAAAACTCGACAATGTAAATATAACATAATATTTATGTTGGCAAATATAGCACATAACATGTAGGTGACATAAATAAATTACACACACACACACATATAAATGTATAGATTTTCATTTAAAAAAGTCTCCAAACTTTCTTTAGCTATACATAATTTTGCAGTAAATAGGGCCTATAGTTATATTCATCATTTCATACACATTCCCACATCTGTATTAATTTGAATACAGATAATGAATTTATACCGAATGCATTTGAATACATAAACCTTATAATCCCATGCTACATGTACATCGTTTTTTCTTTCTTTCTTTTCTTTTTTTTTTTTTTTTTTTTTTTTTTTTTTTTTTAATAGTTGTATCAAAACATTTTTCTTTAATTTGTTATTAGCACCCTATTTGCGGCTGGATCAAAATCTGCATTTAAAAAACAGCCCCAAGCAAGAAACAAATCTATTGTATGAAAAAATAATAAACAGACATTTGTATTCATATCTTTCGTAGAATAGCATATAAAAATATTCAGGCACATGACTAATGTAAAGCATTATGAATTATGCAAACCTTGCAAAATATTTGTTGTCAAATGAAGCATAATTCATTTTCACTAATGTTGTTGCGACGTTTTTAGCAAATTATCACCTGACATGTTACTTCCAGAAGCGATAAGAGTGACGTAGTACGATATGTGTTGTATATGCTAATGCATATAATAATAATAATCCAAGGTTACATAAGAATAATTTGACAATACTATTTGCAGGTTCTTGTTATTTCCATGTTCTTCTTTTTAAATAAAAGTACATTATAATTAATTTGAAAATATCTTTCTTATGTTTTTATTGAGAAAAGGACGCAATGTACACTGTACAGGGTGGTTATAATTAAAGTTACGATTTCAAAACGCGATAATTTTAAAACTACCGATCAGAACCATTTGATATTTTAACAGAACAATCGTGAGGCAATGAATTTTACGTGGTGGATGAAAAAGGTAGTTCCAAAATGTCCCCATAGATGGGCGCTGTCAGAGTAATTTCAGAGGAAACACCTAAATGGATACATTAAACACAGGGATTTTTTAGCAATACAGTAGAATAGCAGGAAACAATAGCCTCTATGGGTATACGATTTTTTTTTTCAATTAAAAAGACATGAATGCGTGTTTACATCGGAAACAGTCTTAATGGCAAGAGGAAAAGAGGAGCTTCATGAAACGAACATCTTATGAATAATTAACAGCACGTTTTGGAACTTTTTTTTTTCTAAACAGAATTAATTTTATCGCCTCACGATTGTTCTAGTAAAACAACAAGCCTTTCTGGACAGTATTTTTAAAATCGTAGTGTTTAAAATCATAACTTTAGTTATAATCACTCTGTATTATACGGTCATTTCTTTATTTTATAGGGCTGCAGCAGCCCAGTAGGTAGAGCACCGATCTCGAAATCGAAAGATTGCCTGTTCGATACTCGATCAGGCCAAAGACCATCGTATACACTAATGGTGGCTGGTGCACGAAAAATTCGTCGTGGCTGCAATGTATTCCATGTTTCCATTCAAATTACACATCTGGGGGTCCCGAAGTGGGAAAGCTATCCCCTCCGGGAAAGACCTAAATTGTGATGGCATGTCTCTGGACATTTCTCAGTGGTGCGTCCCAAACCGTCGCCAATTACCCATTGTGCAGTACTAGTGCAAATTTGAACCCAAACTGCCTACCTAACTTTATTGTTTAATTAGATAATACTTTTTTTATGATTCTTTATTAAATTTACAGTATGAAAAAACATAACTGTATATGTTTTGAATACAAAAAAAAAAAAAAAAAAAAAAAAAAAAACATAAATCTAAAGTGTTATATTTCCTTATATTTATAATATTTCAAAATCTCTGGTATTTTATGTGTTGGTGCAAGAACTGTCATACGAAAAACTTTAATTTAAAATATGTTGAAAATTACACTAAAAAAAAAAAAAAAAAAACATTTCTTGGGGGTAACAGAAATGAAATTAGCTATTTTCAACTAAATCTGCAGTGCAGAATTAAAAAATAATAGTGAAAAATCTGTAACACTTGCAGTTTTTTGTTACGATTGTTTAATCTGTACTGGAAGCAATGTAAAAAAGTCTTTAGAAGACACGCATTCTTACTATCAATATTATTAATTTAGCATAGAATATTGTTAATATGAAGATTATACACATATTGTAGACTATGTAGAACGTAAAAACGTGGAAAATACACTAAATGATTGAATTGTTATTATTTATTATTTTAAAACCAAAATACAAAAAATAGGCTTTTTTACGTCATGTGTTAAATGTCTACCTTGTGATTTTAATATGAATAGTTCACAAATGCAGCAAAATTAATCGGTACGGTTTTACAAGTTCTACACTGAAAATTTGCCATTTTGAACATGAAACTTTAACTATAAAACAGCACAATCATACTTAACAAAGAATATCTGTTAACTAGAATACCAGAAAAAAAAAAACAGATAAGGTACGAATACAGGGTTGCCAAACAGGCGTTGACAGCAGAGAGGATGGCCAGGAGGCAGGGTTGATATCACGAAAGGTGATGTGTGATACAGTCGGCAGCAAAAGTACCTGAGCACTAGCAATAATCCCTGTCTAAAAAAAAGTACCCTTAATATTGCTTTGTTAAATAAATCCTTGTTGAGTCATGTTCTTAGTCAGTCTAAGGACATGATTCGACAAGGATTTATTTAACAAAATAGTACTAAATGTACTTTTTTGATATCGGAATTACTGGCTAGTGCTCGGATACTTTTGCTGTCGACTGTATTGTAAAAATCATAAAAAAATAGTGAAATATGCCATGTTCTGGTACTTTAACAAAAAAATGGAACAAACATGGTTGCCGGGGCTTTGAGTTGCCAGGACTCTGGGTTTCAAAAGAAGGATAAGGAAATACAAGAGAAGCCCCTAACTAGTGCATCAGAAGATATGGTGCATATACATGAACTTTGAGGGTTTTTTTTTTTTTTTTTTAATTGAAAGTCATGTCTAATGAAGAAGATTCTATTTTTGTATCAAGTTATATGCTATGACACAAAGATTTTAAAGAAGAAATAAAAAATATCTGACTATTTTTAAAAAAGTGTTGAATAATTAAGCTCGTAAAAATTTTTGATTTAATTTGGGGAGCGGGGGGGGGGGGGGGGTAGCTGTATTCTTAGATATAAAGTTTGTATCTTTGATCGTAGAGTTTTAATTTTTTAATTTATCTTTTTTTTTTTGACAAAATAGTATATGTAATTCGAATTTTTAGATATATCGAATTTTTTTCTGGTCCCTTCAACTTCGAATTATCCAAGTTCTACTGTATATAATTTTTTAATGGATAGTTCTTCATAACAATATTCAAACTGTTAAAATATTTTAGTCCTTTCTATATGCTGAGATTATTTTAAATTATTAAAAAATGAGATTTCATTTAATTTAAATAAAATTTTAAACATAAATAGACAGATTTTCTGATAATTGAAAAGAAGATTTATATTATCCACGAGGTTGAGATTGAGAGATTTTTAACAGCATGGTACTGCTGCCTATTAACTACAGCCTTGGATTCAGCTCTAGAAGTGTTCCTGGTACATGACTTTGGAATTTTGATCTTCTGCGGAAAAGAAAGATTTCTTCGTTTTCATAACAGAGGTTTTAAATTCATGATGAATAAATCATGTTGCACATACTACGGATTTTACATGCTTTTACTAGCAGTCACCAATATTGAACACCCTGTGACGAACGAAAGGTCGTCATGATCCTTTAACTTAGGATTTTAGCTTAATTACTTAATGAAATTATGAGCACGATACTTGGATTATGCTTATTTGACTTTACTGAATTAGATAATGAAATAACGACAAAGTCAGATTTATAAAATAAATACAGAGCTTTTATTTTGAGCTTAAAGAAAAAGGTGGGCGTTGGACTATATCACATTTAGCACTTTTATAAACTTAAAGGGCAGCTTTCATAAATACTTTCAACTTTACTTAATTAACCACCAATAATCTCCACTACTTCATTTAAATTCATTAACTCTCACGACTTAGTAATCTTTCGATAGCGGGAGGATTCCCTTACCCGCTATACTACTCGACTTACTATCTCCTACTATAGCCGCTAACAACTAACTTCCTTCCAAGCAGCTACCTACTAACCTCTAGCCGCTAACCTCTAACTCTCTTCCAAATACAATCTTCCTTCTCCTTCTATACAATTCACTTTCCCAAATATTAACATATTACAATTTCGTTCATCCTAGGAACTAACTCCATTCATCAACTGAATCCTAAACTTTTCACATTCACGTGTTGTTCATAAAGAGCGAACTTCACTTGCAGCGTTACGCTAATATTGCTATACCTCACAACCCGACGGTCTCCGATCTACTAAGGAATCGAAATATCAGTCTTGAGAATGAGAGCATGAAGCATTAGATGCTGGGTTGCCGTCGTATTTATATCATTAAAAATTTTGTATATATGAGTGTGTCTGCTCAATAATGATTAAAACTTAAGTGAAATTTTGTCAAAAAGTGGCATTCTAATATTATGTAATACGAATTTTCAATATTATAAATTAAAGATGTAAATATAATTAAATATATCAAATCCAGTAAAATTTACTTTATTGATATTAAAATCAAATTTAGAAAATGGCAAACACAGAAATCACAATAAGTAGGTTTCAATACTGCAGAAACTGACAAAGATAATTCCATACGCTCAGTAAGTATATATAGAAAAAAAAAGGATCTCTCATAGATGAAGAAAAAATAATAACACTATGCTTGCTCAACAACCCTTTTATTATATCATTTTTTATCACACTTTTGGATGCACCCTGTGTTATGAGTAGTGCTTATACATTTGAAATATATTTCTCATTAATATGATATTTATTTATATGTAATGGGAATTAATATGATAAATAAATATATGAGAACGATGCTATATTTGAAAAATATCATAGTCAGTGTCAAAGAGACATACTATTTCAAAAATATTGCTGCAGACACATGCTGATTAAAAAAAAAAAAAAAAAAAAAACGCTCGATAATATAGGCAATATTCCGACATTTGACTTTCAAGATCTTTTCGATAATATTGAGTTATCATAACTAAATGACATTATTTACAGTCTTTTTAATGAATGTAAAACTCACCAAGAAATTTCAAGACACATCTTAAATTTGTTATTCATAATAATTATATTTTCCACAACAACAAAATCTATTTGCGTAAAGTAGTAATCCCACACGGGATATGTAGCTCTTGTATTTTGGAAGATTTATATTTTTATTATTATGAAAAGCAATTTTGTTATGATAATGTCAGGTATTATCGTTACATAGATGATATAATTCTATTTTATCTTAACAGGAAATCACAATCTACATTTTCTTTTAATTATCTAATTAACCTAAATTTGACTCAAAATACTCTTAATAATCAATCAATTAACTTTTTAGATCTGACAATAATATTTAATGCAAATAAAATTTACACTGATATGTATGACAAACGAGAAAATTTCAGTTTTAAAGTAAACTTGTTTACACATTTTAATTCCAGTTTGCATCTTTCGAGGAATAGAACCATCACCCTTAACAAGTTATTTCGAATTACTAATTTATGCTCTTTAAAGTATAAACATTAATAAATTAATCACTGCCACAGTTAAAATGTATTTTACTGAAAACTTTGCATATTCTATTTTATATCCATAACCATGTCTCTATCAGTAACCAGAAAAAAAAAAAAAAAAAAAAAAAGGTGCACCTTAGTGTATCATTACGAAAATAATAATAATAATAATAATAAATTAAATGCAATAAAACAGATGGAGGTTGGATGGACATATGTTTATTACGGAGGATGGGTGGTGTGGTTCGGCTGGTTGAATGGGTGGGATGCAAAAATTATGTGAAATAAATAAATAAATAAATAAGAAGGCTTGCTGCATTTACTATGTATTAAAATACATTCCCTTTTTCTCCCTTAAATTATTAAAATTTTTCAATTTTTCAATTTCTTTCTTACTGAGTTGTCAACTATTATTAAAAATTACTTATCAGAAATAATAATAATAAAAAAAAAAACATAATAATTAAGAACGAAAAATAAATGAATAATTTTTGTAAAATTTCAGGATAGGAGATGCAAATTATGCATGAGTGTAATTAATATTAAAAAAACTGGCGAATCATGAAATAAAAGTGTTAAAACTAGTAACTAAAAGTAAAAACTATGTAGTTAACCATAATCATCAAAAGTTACTCCTCTTGTTAAACTGAATTTGTTTTAGTAAAGATTAATAAAAATAAAAACCCAGAAAAAATTAGAAGAAAAATAACTTACAAATAAAAAATCCACATTTAAATGATCTCATTATGAATAAGTACAAACTCTAGCGTGCAGAATTAACAACCGCTAGCGTTAAACAAATCAAATTGTAAACAGTTTAAAACAATGTTCTTGTAGCATAACTAAAAATTAAATTAAGTATAAATTTAAATTATTATTTCTAACAGCTTATCATTTCTAGTAACGTTAAGCAAAACAATTATCTAATATATATTTAAAATATCTTTTTAAGTGTTTAATTTATGGTTAGACTCAATTTAAAGACTCCATGATGCTTGAATGGTTATTTTTTTTCTATGTATTTTTTTCTATGTATTTTTTTTCTATAAACAACCAAACCTTTAATTTCTTTTACTTGTTGTAATCCATGTGATTCAAATGCTGACTCCTGCGAAAAATGTTTGTTCTCTTTTTTTTTTTTTTTTTTTTTTTTTTTGTCGTTGTTGTTGTTGCTTTTTTTTTTTTTTTTGATATTCTGATTTCTTGAACTATTTAGTTTTTTCACATTCTTCCTCCTATTTAACTTCAATCATTTTTATGTACGTTAGGGAGCCCGCTAATAATTTGCTATTATAGCCACTAGCGAACAAAATCGTACATTGGTGCTCAACAAGGAAAATGGTCTCCCTTGACGATATTTTTTTTGCCGTTATGAGCTATTCCAAATTAAAAAAATAACCTGTTAAAAAATGTGTTTCAGTTGCTTAGTATCTCGTTGCTTCTTTGAATCTTTTGTTTTTGGGTTCTATTTCGTTTCAACATCATTTAAATAGCAAATATCAAGAAATTATATTAAGGTTAGTTAAATTAAATTCTATAATATATATATATATATATATATATATATATATATATATATATATATATATATATATATATATATATATATATATATATATATGTATATATATATATCAATAATTAAAATTTATCGTTTCAAAAATCAAAAAATAAAATTAATTGTTTGAATAATTAACAATCAGTCTTCACAAGTAATTTTAATTTGATGAAATTTTAATCCTATTGGTATATGTGGTTTCAGTGACCTTAAATTAGTTGCTCGGCTTTTACTACGTTTTAAAAATTATATGTAGATACAGAGAAAGAAAGAGAAATATACATATATATATATATATATTATTGACGTTATTTTTATTAAAGTATTTTGTGAGTAAATTCTACTTCTTTTATGATGAATATAAAAATTAAATAAAAGAAATAACAATATATATATATATATATATATATATATATATGTAATGTGAAAGACAAACATAATTACGCACACACACACACACACACAAAATAAATAAAAAAATAAAAATAATAAAGCTTTTAGCTTATAATAAGAATTCAGAAATATAGTTATATAATATATACATTTCTTTTGATATCTTGCAACACTGTAAAGATATCTTGTCATTCAATTTTCTTTAACATGTCAGTTACAAGTCTAAATCTCAATCTCGTGGGAAATTCCTTATAATAAATTTACTGGCGACATTACAAAATTATACTTCTACTTTTGACATTAAGTATTTTTTTTTGTATTCAACGAAAAGCAAGTGGTATTTAGAATATAAATTTATGTTATTAAAAGTAATCGTAAAGTAATTTTTGATTTGTTCTTTTAATCCGTATCATGTCTAGTTTTATTGTAGATAAGTATACTGTATTCATAGTAATTAAATGATTCATAACGTAGCTGTTTGAGTGTTGTAAACATGAAAATTTTATTAAAAAAAAAAAAAAAAAAAAAAAAAAAAAAAGATGTATTTTCTGACAGACGTTTTTAAAGATTTTTATACTGAAAAATAATATAAAATTTGTTCCCGCGAAAAATTAAAACGGCAAATCTAGAGCTTCACGTGTAACTTTGCCATGTTGTTTCGACGACATCGTGAATAACAAAAAAAAAAAAAAAAAAAAAAAAAACTTTCCCTGACTATATACGAAAATGTTTTCCATTTTTCATTTTTTTTTTTTTTTTTTTTTTTTTTTTTCAATAGTGACCAATAATTTCGAGAAGTGTATATAATAGACTATCAATCTTCGAAGTGATTAGCCAAACGCTACAAATAAAAATTATTGGTGATTATTGAATTTAAAAAAAGACCAAATCTGGCAACCCTGGTCTATTTGACCGCAACGCGACCAGTAACGTTGATTAATTTTTTCCCCCTTCTTCCAGTTTTTCAGACAGGTCAGTGTTTTGCGGGAAAAACTTCGTGTAAAATACATGCCCATTCTCATGACTTTCTTTCGGCTTTCTCTCAACACTACGAGTGGCGGGAAATAGACCGAGTCACCACCGTTAGCGTTACAAAAAATGACGCGACGACTCTCGGGTTAAGGTAGATTCTGAACCTCTTCATATATCCATGCTTATACATACATACGAACCGAGTATTTGGGTACCTGAAGATTTTAAGTGGTCACCATTCATTCAGTAAACGTAATAATAAATAAATGGATGAAATGTTTTAGAATAATTAAGTGGTAAAATAACAGTTAGTGCATACGAACCTGTTTTTAAAAAATCAAATAAGTTTAGTTACAGTTTTATTGGGCTTGTTCTTGAGATACACTGACAAAAGACACAGGATTTTTAGATAAACTTTTAAAAGGCCGTTTTTATAGATTCAGAATTCATGAAATCTTGCAAATTTGGCAAAAACTGAATGCCAACAATTTCCCTTAAATAATATTGTCTCTGCAATACATTATTATACCAAGTCTTTCACTAATTTAGATTTTCAATGAAAGGTATTTAACTAACATTTTGTTAAAAATCTGCAACTTGTCTCTATTATATTGATATGTAGTGTAAGAGAAGATCGTGTGAGTGCCAAACCAGATTATATGATTTAATTTGAAAGAGAATTACACATCTAACGATTTTTCATAATTTTAATGTTAATGATACGTTACTTTAAATAATTAAAATGTTATCTATGTAAAATGTGCACAATATTTCGTACTTTATAAAATCGGCAAGCGAAGGCGAAAAGACTATCGGTTTAAATGTATTATTCCAAGCAATACCTTATATACCTTAAAAGAATCTTTCAAAAAATCTTCCCAATAAATTATAATTTATGAGTTGTATAGGTTTATTAATTTAAAATGTAGTACTAATTTAAAAATAAATTTGCAATACGTAAATAGGTTTTATAATAACACATAGTAAAAATGTTTTATACAGGATTTTCTGATTATTCATGAGAAAGTAATTTTAAAATGTCATTTGAAAAATTTGTTTAAGTAATACTTATGCTGTATCATATTTTAATTTTTTTAAACATTTTGAAAGAAATATCTATAAACTTTTAATGGAAAGGAATAATTAAAAAAAAAAAAAAAAAAAAGACTTATAAATTTGATAATGATTTTTTAATGTTTTCATCGAATATATAAATCCAATCAAACGATAAAATTTATTTGTACTTTATAATCTCTGTATATAAACCAATCAAAATTTTCCTTAAGAAAAAGAAATGAGATTTATTTTGTCAGAATAAAAACGGAATGCTTACCGCTTGATAATCTAACGCCTTTTACGATTATTGGTTAGAATCTCAGAATCCGGTGAAGTGCTTTTTTGGCTTTGCGTAATCTCATGAAAACCCCTCACTCTTTTATAGAGCAATTTATATTGATTTTTTCAGCATTCTCTACACATCTTAATCTAACTTACTTTTCGTTCTTTTTTTTTCTGGTTTTTATCTCTTTTCCTTATATTATGTACTGCATTTTCCGAATAAATGAAATACTTAAGATTTATGTCTATGTTTATTTGTTATTAAGTTGAAATATTTGTACATATTTTGGGAAAATGCATTTTAATTTCATAGAGAAAAAAATAGTTTAATAAGTAATTGAAATACTCTATACATGTTAAGATTACAAATATATATATATATATATATATATATATATATATATATATATATATATATATATATATATATATATATTATACTAAAAAGAGTTATAAATAGTGTACAGCATACTGAAAATTATAAGAAGTATTTCATGTAAAGTGGTAATTGGTATATATACCGCTTTTATTTATAACCACATTATTTAAGGTGTATATTATGTATGTAACTTGTTAATTAGTTATCTAAGAATCGATAAAGCAGACGTGCATATTTATGTACGTACTTACATTTTATTATATTTTTTCCCAGTGACATTTTTGCTAATTGCAAACATCGACCAATGTCATAACATTTTATATTAATGATTCGTATGCCGATCTTCTGTTTTAAGATGTAATAATGTTTAAAAATATTTTTTTACTTTATGTTACTTTACCATGTTTCTGACATTTTGCGCTAATATTTGAAAACATATATAAATATATATTTTTTGATATATCAATTGGTAACTCCTTTGCCTGATACCAACGATGTTTCTTTAATGCTGTATTATAGTTTTTTTGTACTTATTTTTTATTAAAATGTATTTAAGCATATGTCTTGCTTTATTACATTTCAGGCGCCAGACGTAACTTCGCACGTATGTTAGATTGTAATAGATAATTATCTGATTATCATTATGAACATATAATGATGTCTTAAGATGCCATATTCTAACACAGGTTCTTTCATGTAGCATTTCATAAAGCATTTTCATAAAGCATTTTCTTATTTATTTCAGATTTTGCTGTATGTTTTTGGAGATTGGATGAAATATATGAAGAAATGTTACAAAAAATGTTTTGTAATATATATATATATTATATTATTATATTTTATTAAAATAGCAAAATAAATAAATATTACTATAATTGGAAATAATGATTCTAACAATCATCCATACTTTATTAAAAAATAAATAAATGAAAAATCTTTTGTATATTCTCTTAGTAAGCAGAAATATATTTTTCTAAAGTTTACTTCTTTAATTCAAAATTATTGTAAACAGTTTAATCAGTCATTGTGTCAATTTGGCCTATTGTTAATTTTTATATATTTCAACATATGTAATTTTATGTTTTTATAAATTATTTCGTAAAAAAAAAAAAAAAAAATCAGTTATATACAGGTGTTTTTACATAGAATAATAATAATTGTTATTATTATTATTGTTATTATTATTGTTAGTAATAGTAGTAATATTACTGTTATTTTTATTCATTACAATGTTAAAACACCAGGAAGGAAGGCTTGAATTATCAATAAATAATTTTATGTGGAAGTGAAGCCTGTAGTAAAGAAGTACAATGCAAAATGCATAGAAAAAATAACTTAAATTGTTAGTGATATTTTGATGTATGGGGTCATATATAACAAATATGAACAAATTAAAACGGAAAAAATAACTAAAAGGAGCTGAGGTCAAAAGGGCTTAAAACGGTAACAGCAGATTAAATCATATGCCGAAGTAATCAACATCACAGAAATGAAGAAAACAAGTTTTTTTTTTTTTTTTTTTTTTTTTTTTTTAAGATATTTTTAGATTATTAAGTAGTTTTAAATATATCAATAAGTATATTAGGCAATGTTTTATTTGATTTAGTGATATTAATTAGAATTATTTTCAACTTGATATAATAATTTAACTATTAGCTTAAGCATTTTCATAAACAATCTTAAATTTAAAATATTGAATTGTTATGATTTTAATTTAAACTTATGTTATTTAACAATTACTTTTGTAACCTTTATTTTAAAGCTGAAACAATTTTTAAAATCTATAAATGTTACGTAATAGTGGTGATTAATGAGGCTAAAAATGTTATAATACGCTTTATACCAAATATGTGAGCAAAATGAAATAAATAAGATAAAATTAAATGATAAATTAAAATGTACTTCTTTTTTTAATTATTAATTTTATCTCCTGATACTATCTATCTATCTATCTATCTATCTATCGATATATATATATATATATATATATATATATATATATATATATATATATCAGAGGCGGCTCGTGAATCTAAAATAGGTGAAGAGCTGAAAAGTAACATTTAAATATTTTTAATGCATGATTTTTATTGAGCATAATTTTAATTAAAAATTAACTAAAAATACTCATTTTATTTTAATGTAAACCTATACTCTATAAATGAATACAGTATAAAATATTAGGTGAAGTGCGTCTTCAATTATGTTTGTTCCATGAGCCGCCACTGATATATATATATATATATATATATATATATATGGAACCCGTTGTCCTAAAATGAATCTATGTAACTTGATACATGCTTGCGCACAAATATTCACACACACACACACATATATATATCCTTTTCAACGTTTGCCATTTTTGAACATATTTGTTTACAAGTATATTTACAGTGGGGTGCGTCCATTATGTACAAGTTTTAATTAATAAAAAAATAGTTAGTAAAGATTAAAATATTTTTTACACACCCCGCGGCAAAATACTTTAAATTATAGCTTTTAAATGCAGTAAAAAAACTAACACAGATAACAAGGAATGTTGAAAAAGATTAGGATCTATCCGAAAGATACTTGGAGAGTTATTGGCAGATCTTGATTAAGCAAGACATTGAGTTTCTTGGAATCCTTTTTTGACTTCATCAGAAAGGTGATAGTTTTTGCTGAGCGGGGTGACGTTTACAACAGCATTGCTTTTTTATGAGATAAGACGATATTATTTTCAGTCACATATTACGTTACTATTTTATTTAAATGCATATATAGTAAAGAACTAACATATTCTTACATCAGAAATAATTTTATCAGAATAATGTTGAACTCAAATTAAACTACATAATGTAAAAAAAAAAAAAAAAAAAAAAAAACTTGTAGAATCATATAAAATATATTTAATTCACGTCGTCAAAATTTCTAATTTCCAATTCGTTTAGGAAAAAAAAATGTCTTTTTATTTAATAAAAAAGAAATTTTTCAAGTAAATTTTAATATATTTCAATTACGTATTACATAAAATTCAAACATTGTATCACAGTGCAATTTTCTATTCCAAAAATAAGGTTTTTTTTTTTTTTTTTTTTTTTTTTTGTTAAATCATCACTTGTCTTAGAACATTTCAATTTGTTAACTGGTTGAAAATTTATTAGAATATTAAAACTGGTTTTATGCACTATCTACCAATATTTATTTGGATATTTTCGAATTTAGTTGTTTTGTCAAAAGTTTAAAATACTTTTTGAAGGCTTATCTTGAAACTTTAACTGTATAAAAACTTTTTAAACCTCATATATTTCAGCAAAAGTTTGGTCCTGAAGATGAAAAGGGGACCAGTAAAAATGAGACAAAAATCAAAAAGGTTTGGATCACATTGCAAAAAGTAATGCTTGAAATACATTTTGGTTGTAGCATGTGATTATAAACTTTTTCCTAATTATATGTATAAAGTTTCATGTCGCTATCACATATATTACTAGAGATATAACGGATTTCTTAAGGTTAAAAATGACGCCTTTTAAATTATAACACGTAGGGTATTTTTAGTGCAAAGCAATTTTTAGTGCAAAGCAATGCAGTGCAAAGCAATTTTTAGAAAACTTGGCGTACTACATAAGACGCAGCATACTGCAGTCAAAGTGCAAAAAAGTTAAATATCTTACAAAATATGAGCATTTTTACTAAATTATTTTTAATTGCACATGCGCAAACTTTCGAAAAAATTCAATTTTTTAATTTATAGCCAAAAGATTTCAGCTACTTATATAAAAAACCTCAAACATATATCGTGTAAATTCAAATAGTTATGAGAAATAGAGTGAATAGAATTTCAATTCTTATATTTTAAAAAAAAAAGGAAGATGATAGAGATTTTATTAATATTTATTTACAATCAGGGAACATCTATTACAATTGGGCATTATTTGAATAAAAATAAAAATGGGATTAAAACCCCTTATAGTTTAGTTTTCATCTTGAGAGGAACTGAAATTCTGTCCATTCTGTCTCTGTTGTACTTTTTGAACTTAATTATTTTTTAGTTTTTTTTTAATGAGTAGCTCAATATCTTTGGCCATTAAATTTGGAAGAACATTATTTTTATAATCTTGTGCATGCGTAGTTAAAAATCATTTAATTAAAATGCTCATATTTCATAAGATATTTAACATTTTTGCATTCTTACCGCAGCATAGTATGTTTCCTGTAGAACGCCTCATTTTGTAAAAATGGATTTGCACTAGGTATAACACCATACGTGTTATAATTTAAAAAGTGACATTATTTTTTATAATGTTTTAAAGAAGCCTGTATATATCAATCAATGTTTTCGGTAGCCTTATAAATTTTTAAAATTAGAATAATTCAAATTATCACTTGCTACAACAAAAATGCATTTCACGCATTAATTTTTACAGGTTAATGCAAAATATTTTCGCTTCATTTAATTTTTTGCTGATCCTCTTTTTTTTTTATTCAGGACAAAATGTTTTCTGAAATATATGAGGTATAATATGTTCTTTATTCCCAAAAAATTTCAACATATATATTTCCTGCAGAATTCTTCTAGATTATTTCTAACTTCGAAAGTGTCGAAATACTTATTTGTAGATTGTGTATTCATATAATTTATTTAATTATTTTTCATTTTTTCCTAGTAAACTAAAGTAAAAATTGGGGAGAAATTATAAATATATGCTAATTATTATAATTAATACAATAATTATAATTAATACACATTTTAATATCAAAATACAAACTTAATTAATACAAGAATGGTTTAGATAAATTTAGTCATTCGAATATAGAACTAATTGCTTGCCATAAGTTTATTATGAAAAGAACGCAGAATATCTTTTGCATAGATATATTGTAGCTAATTAAAGTTTTTGTCAACAACATAGAATCCATATAGGCAGACAGCATTTCAACTGAATACATAAATTGAATTTGTAAAACATTAAACGTGTTACACATTGAGGATATCAATATGGATAATTATTGTTAGTATAAAACTTGAAATTTAAAAATTAAAAATATTTTTTTTTAAATAAATGTTAAATAACAGCTTTAAATTTAAATGCCATTATATTTTAATTTAAAGGTTAATATTATTATTTAATAATTATATTTTGTTTTTAACCAATTTTATAATTTTAAGCAAAAAGTTTATAGTTTTAAATACACATTTTTGAGAAATCATTTTTAACAGTGTGAAGCAATAACAGTATTTTTGGTTTTAATTGTTCTACTTAGTAAATATAGCTATAAGAGCAAAAATGAATGTATAAAATAAAAGAAAGTATTGCTTCCCTCTACTGCCTGTCTAATCGTTAGATTGTTATGATCCAGAAACGGTCGTCGTAAATGACTGGTCACATGAGTTTTTATTCCATTACACAATTAATTGTTGGGAAAGAAAATAAAAGTCAGCAAAAGGTTCGTAGTGTGCAGTCGGGTAATATTCTGCTAAAATATACATTCAGAGTTCAATAAGGTATAAAATTCTTAGTTTTAGTGCTATAAGTCCGTCAGTCATAACAACTAAATTTTACCCGTTTTTGACTAAAGTGGCACTAAATTCCATAAATTTTTATTGTTGGGAGATAAAGCTGGCGATAGTTTTTTCATCCACCCCTCTGCCTCACACGTCTCTAGACACATTTTTAGGAAACATAGGGTCTCAGATAAAAGCGGGACTTCACATCGAAAACTGTTTCTGTAAACTCCATGTGATTCCAGGTCGGATGAGTCCGAGACCAATGTAAACGCGCGTGGGATTTTCGACGATATTTGACGTATTGGCTTTTGGCAGTCGACGTATTGGCCTTTGTGACCACATTGCTAAGTTACTGAGTCACTTTTAGATGATCAGCACGATTACGAGTGTCCTGGTTACACATAAATTCGTTGATAAAGATATATCAAATGTTATCAGCACCAGTCGAACGATAACTCTAACCACGCATTCTGTTTTCGCTGTGGGACAACATCTATCTTCTTGACGCTTCATACAGACATTGTTTATACATTTTTGTCAATGTAATCAAATAGTAGCATTTGCATGGAAATTTTTTAAGTTCCTGTAATGCAACCACCCTGTTTCCTATAATTATACTACGCTTCATCTCTAAAATGGTGATATATGTTTATGTTTTTACTGTTCACAAACCAATTTACGAAGCATTGGTACAGTCCCATCTTGTGTTACACTAAGTCGACGGAAATGCATTCGATAGATATATATTATTGCAATTTTCTCTAATTTATACAGGATTCTAATACTACGTTGGAATGCGCTGGAGCTCCATCTAATCAGTTAGTAACTGCTAAAGATTAATTCTAAGAACATTATATGATATGGCATCTTCATACGCAGTTTTGTCTCATTCTTGTAAATCCTTTCTGCGTCAATTTTTATGTCATAAACTATACATTTAACAAATAAATAAATAAATAATAATGAATAAATAAATAAATAAAATAACATGCAAGAGTATTTAGCATTTAATTTAATAAAATTTAAAATAAGGAATTAAATATAACAGGTTTTGAAATTTCCACAATATTTTTCTATGAGATCTCGAAATATTCATTAATAATAATAATAATAATAATAATTCTATATTTATTTTTGTAAAATCTATTTTAGAAGGGGCTTGGAAAGGAAATAAAAAGGTCTTTGAATTCAATTTGCCTTTAAGTTATATATTACAAAGTAAATAAACAAAATTTAGGCGAATCTATTTTTCCCTGCATGAATGAAAAAATTATCTGACAATAATTTTACATTTTTGTTATAAACCTAATGTATGTTACATAAAATTATATATTTTTTATAATAGTTTCGAAGTTTGAGTTTCCTGATATGCATCAGCAATTTTTTAATTACCTGCTGTTTTTTTTTTTTTTTTTTTTTTTTTTTTTACTGAATTAATGAGATATATTATAGTACAGTAATTGAAAACATCAAAATTAATATGAGCTCCACAAGTCTGTTGTATCAAGGTTTGTATAAGCATCAGTTTCAAAAGATTGTTCATACGTTTCGACAAACACTCTCTACAGACTTTTAAAGAGTTGTTTGGTTACAAATTTCATTAAATAAATTACACGTTACAGTTTATTTTTAGTTATACTTTTAATTACGTTTATAAAAATTAAAAACACTCAATATCATTTTAGTGTAAAAATTGCTTATTTAGGAAAAAATAATAATATAGTCCTGTAATGAAGAAAAAAATTCTTTATAAGTCAGTATTTAAACACGATATATTTTTAATGCATTTAAAAAAAATATGTTGTTATTTTTCCTTAACGAAAGTTCTATGGAAAACTGTCATAGATTATCCCAATAAAAAACATATTAACAATATTGCATCAAAATATGCATTAATAAAAAATGAACATTGTTAATTAAATATTAATGAATTTTTTTTCTCTGTAATTATTCACAATAATTTGTAAGAAATATGATTCAGGTATTTTTAAAGGTATGAAAAAAAAAGTATTAAATAAATTAAAAAATCACTTACAATTTTATAAGGGAAACTTATAGTAATGTATTGCAAAAACTGTTAAGAAATTTATTACTTATGTAGTAGCTTTTCCATAACAGTTTTTGTAATCATTCAGATTTTTTCGTGATTAAAGTTAAATACTCATTATTCATTTTAATATGTATTGATCAGATAAATGTTATGTATAGTAATTATCGGTTTCATTATATAGTTAGAAGCCTAAGTTATTGATTAGCTGATTTTATGTTCTTTGATTCAAATGTAATTATGTTTAAATGATTAGCGGTATATAAAATATATAAAACAATAAGTAAACATAATAAATTGTAAAATATAAGAAATTACTTAAAACTATGTGTCTATACATTTATTATAAAAAACTTATAAAGTTTAGTATTTAAAAAGAAGTACTTTATATTATTGGAATAATTCAGAAATATTAAATATATATTGCATAACTTTTAATTCAAATATTTCTCAAAAATCTTTTGTTAAATAAAATCAATCCTTTAAATTCATGTGTAACTGTATACAAATGTCGCATTGATTTATTTCTATATATAATTTAAAATAATCATTATGTTAACCTCATTCAAGTAAATAAGTATAATATTTGAAAGGATGTATTATATCCCTAACATTCAATGATAATTATACGATGAGTTAACATCTAAAATATCTCTGTATTCACGAAATATTTTATGTAATCTATTTTAGAAATCATAATGCTCCTACGTAACCTAAATAGCATTAAAATGCTTTCTTCAGTTTTGATTTCAATTATTAACACTTAAAATAATTAACAAACTCTCGACAATCCAATAAAGTTAATTGATATATTAAAGCCGAACCATGCTTTGAAATTATTAGATGGCCGCGGTAATGACAAGTTAATTCCATTAATAATAATTATGTTGGCATTCATTCACACTGATTACCAGTGATAACGGAGATAATGTTTTAAAAATAGCATTTTGTATTGAAAGCAGATGTTATTATGTTATAAAAAGAACGTGCATTAGAAATGAATATGAAGATGCATGAAAAAAGAATAAATAAATAAATATATACATAACTACAGCGATAAAATACTATTATTTTAAAATTAGCCAAAATATACTAGTATTATTTTTTTTCTAAAATACGAAAAGAAAATTATACAACTAAGTACTTTCATGTAGAAAAAGATTTTAGGAAATACCATTATTTTTATTCAAAGAAATTGAAACGATTTTTTTAAAGACTATTTTGCAATCTGTTTTAATTTTTCTTAACTACAGTTTGCATTCAATGTAAAAATATATAGTTTGATATAATTTTTTAATACACTTTACACAAAAATTGAATTATCTTTTATACTCATGATACTCGACTAAAGTATGTAATGGAAATAGTGTAATCAGCTAAAAAATTCGATTCCAAGTGTTAACCTGATTTATATGTTAAGATCTTCTGATCGCAAAGTATTGATTTTTTGGCAATTGGTCAAAATGATGTGTAAATGTATGTGTGTGTGTATAAGTGCAATGTGCATGTCATGCACGTCTGTCTGTAAGTATACATGTGCGCAGGTATGTGTGCATTTGTGGGACAATCGTATCTTCTAAAAGAATATAATTAGAACGAAGCAATTTGGACAGTTTGTGCATCTGACTTTGCCCATTTTAAATAAAAATTCTGAAACCTGAAGTAGGACATTAAAAACCATAAGTTCGTATCACAATCCCGGTTCTAAAGATTTTCTTTAAAGTTGCTATATAAACACCTTATTAGATATTTTTTTGTATGTACAATCCTGGACATAATTTTAAGACTACATAAATATTTGACAAAAAAATTAAGAAGTATTGATTGCAGTCAAATACAATTTAGTATATAAATTCAATCAGCTATTTTAATTATTATAATGATCAATAGATGGCTACTAAGATTAATTTGAATTTATTTGAGAAAATATATACATTTGAAATTAATTAATATATTTTAGCTATGGGCATGAATAAAAGACAAGTGGTATTTCGTTTGAAAAGAAGCTACAATTATATATGTGCAAATAAGTACATATGCATTCAAGACGTAACGTTTTGATATAAAATAAAACTGCTGACCAGTTTCAAAGTTTCAAAATCGTTAGCAAATTTACATAAGGTACAGATTTAAAAGAAAATAATATTTGCGGAATATAGCGATTTCAATGAACCGGCTTTTCAAATAAATGCATTCCAAAAGCAATTATACGTTCTAGATGTGTCGTTTAAAAATGTTTTAAAGAGAGGCGTAAATGGGTGTTAGTTTTCGAGAAAAAAAAATAGACAGATACTTTCTTTGACAGCTCAAAAGACGATGTCAGCCGCAGTGATCAAAGACGCTTTGAAGCTCGCTTGTTCGAAACGAACAGTATCTGGAGTACTAAATAAAGGGTCACGGACAAAATATTTGAAATTGAAAAACAAACCTCCCCTCCTACACAAACATAAAAAAGAAAGGTTGAGTTTCGCCCAGCAAACTATGGCTTGGAAATGTAAGTGGTATATTGTACTTTTTTCAGAAGTTAAACGACTTAATTTGGACAGTCCATATGGTATTAATTAATACAGGCGTTATATAATAAAAGTTCCAACTATCCAAATGAGCCGTCAAATGTGGGGACGTTCAGTCATAGTGTGTGGTGGATTTTCTGTTCACTGAGAAAAAATTATGTAACTGACATCTAGAATCTAAACTGTGGCTCTAGAAAAAATAGTTCCATGTCATCCTTATAAATTCTAGTCCCCTTTGAAATCGAGTTCTAGAAACCCTTATTAGAATTCTAGAGAGTTTGTCTATATTACCGTGGCCAAACCTATTTGAAAATATCTCCAAAGAAATGTGAACACAAGAGGCGGGTTTCAGCAACTATGATCTTGGTTTATGACCCAATTCTAGATAATCAAGTAAAAATTTCTCGCCATACAAAAGATTCAGAGTATTCAGAATATTGTTTCCCCATATGGAAATGTGTATACTAGAAAATCTCGGTCATTTTGTCTATTCAATTTATTGGCGTACCTTATGCGCACAGCTCAGAAATCTGTGTTTCTAGTTAAAGGATTTAGAAAATGGCCACTTAATCATTCTAGATAAAGACAGTATGTTATTTTTCTTATTGTTGAAGAAAAGACAAATATTGTCTTTATACAAACAAAAACAATGAATTCTGCGTGTCGATAATATCATCGAAGGTCAACTTCGAAAATATGGCGAAGTTTTTAGTAAGAAAATGCTGTGATCCATACATCAAAGCTAATAAAATCATGGTTCTCACAACAAAACATTGATCTTCTGCCATAGTTTTCTAGCTCATTGAACCCCATATTGAACCCCGTAGAAATCCTAGTATGGTTAATCATGGCTTGAGCAATTCATTATAATGGGAGACTATTTTCGAATATTGTAAAATTTAATAATTCAATCTTCAAAGCTTGGGAAGATACATGCTGGGATATTTTGTTGAACCTGATCGAAAACATGCCAGGTCAGATTTTCGAGGTTATTAAACACCAAGGTAGGACTACAAATAATTAAATATGATTTATGTATCTTTAGTTTCGAAACAGAGTTTACTGTTATATAATTCTGTATCCACCACTTTTTGTTTTTCCCTACAGTTCTATGAAAATCTACTTTATTTAACAAAAAAATATCACCAGTTCTTCATGTTATTTTTATATTCTGCGTTATACAATTCACTATTACTTCATTCCTTTATCTTTATAATAAAATTTCAGCTTGTCTCATAATTATGTCCATGATTGTATCAGTTGAATAGTTCAAGAAATATGATGTGCGGACTATATAAGTTAGTCAATTCAAAATCTCACTAGTGCGTTATTTTTTTCCTTTTATCCTTTCAATGAATCAATGGATTTACTTCAAACTCGCCATGTTAATTCCCTCGTAGATGTTTCTTCGTGTTTAACTATTAATTTCGTTGAACTGACAAGTTTGCCAAATTTCAGTGAAAATCGGAAGTCAGACTTAATGTTGGTATCTCAAAGAAAAAAAAATATTCTAATGTTTTTCTAAAAATTTGTTAATTAAACGAATTGTTAGATGTTCTTATATGTGTTTTATTTTATTTTTTCAACAAAGTTGATAGAAGATTAGGTAGGTCAGGTTTATATCTCGGAGTACGAATTATTATAATTAGCGAGTATTATAATAATTAGCGAGTTAATATTTCTATATATTAACTCGCTATGCAAACTCTCTTTTTTATGTACTTACGATACATGTGTTAGTTTGCTCGTGCGAGAAAAAAACTAGTTATTATTATTTTTTTTTAGGTTAATTTTACGTCTTCTGATGACACTGTCTCAAAAAGTAATGGTATAGTATAATAGTGAATAATGAAAGTCGTGTAATTTTTACACCCCGGGTTTTTCAATAAGATAATGATTTTTTTGCTGTTGTTGTTTACATATATCAGTGCTGAATTTAAATCAGAAATATATATACACATAAAACCTTTATCTAAATTTTGGTAATTAAAAAATGAGATAATATTAAACTATTTTTTATATTTACGAAACATTTTATGGTCTCCCTTTATATACATAAATATATATATATATATATATATATATATATATATAATACTTCACACGAAAAGACATCTGAAATAGAGTATACAGTTCAACAAACAGTTGTCTTGGGCTGATTTTAAGATACCGACTTCCGGTCCGCCTACAAACTATCCTGAGATTCATACAGGCTATACTAGATATAATTATCGCCTCCTCATTTTTTAATTGTTTTTATATGATTAATGATATCACGTTGACAATACTTTTAAAACTATCTGACTGCCGCTGACAATTATATTCGGTTACTTAGGTTTTTTTTTTACTATAATAAACTTATATTGAAAACTATATAATTATAAATTTTTCGGTTGCTTTTGAAAGTTGAAATTCATATGAAATAGGCATAAGGATTAAAATAATGTGCATTCTCATATTTGTAATGTCAAGTTATTCTAAGCATGATTCAAGTAATATTATTTAGTTAAATTGAAAAAACAGTGCAGTGAAAACAACATTAGAATTTTGTTCTTTTCGGAGGTGGTCAGATGGTTAATAATGATTGTTACACAGCGCTTTCAACAAAGCAATTATATTAAATTATATGTATATATATATATATATATGTGTGTGTGTGTGTGTGTGTATGTGCCTGTATACACATATTTTTTTGTTAAAATCGTATCAATACTATTCAAAAACTATTAATAATTTGCTTGCACTATTAAAATGTTTGCTTCAGAAAGTACATCTGGTTAATAAAATTATCAAATAGCTCTTTATTTGACTTTGACAATAAATTTTATTCCTTGAAAATTTGCTCTAAAAATTTTGACTTTTTGAGCTAAATTTATATACATATATATATATATATATATATATATATATATTACAATATATATATATATATATATATTGTTACTTCTTTTTTATCAATAAATGAAAAAATTGTAAAAAGTGCTAATTAGTAATCAAATTTTGAAATTTTTATCAAAGATGCACTTTTTTTTATTTTTATGTTATTAATTTTGGCATTTAAAGCAATAAAAAAAAAGTGTTTTTTGGAAGTACAAACCTATATTTCTATGTTTACCATTACATATTCTGTATTAATGTGTGGATATTAGAAAAATTATTTGAGAGAAAAAATAAACACTGAATTTACATGATGCTTTATGAAGATATAAGGAAGAAATATTGTTACATATTATGTAACTATTATAAGGTTTATCTAATCGTTTTTAATTTATTTCTAGCTAGCTAGAATCTAGTAATTATAGTTTGCCTTCTATTTTGAAAAGATTTGTTAAAGAAATATGCTTTACATTTTACTTATGTAAGTTTTTTTAAAGACAAAAACTCGGATTGATGTGTTTTTTATAAAAAGTTGTGAAATCATTACCCCCACCCCCAACCCCCCAAAGCTAAAAAACTTTTATTATTATCATCATTAGTTTGGTTAATATTTTTTACATATTTTTATTATTATTTGTTTTTAAAATATCGCATTAAACTACCTTAAAGTTACTTCTTGGCAGTGTTTCAATAGATTGGTAAATATAAAAGTGGTAAATATAAACTGTTACAAAATAAAAACTGATTAAAAATTTAATACTAAAAAAAGACTCTATTTTATTCTTTAAAATTATTTATTGCATTTTCAAATGTATCAAACTGAAATATTTCACAAAATAAATTTTGGTCAGAAATTGTTAAATAAACATTGAATAAAATCTTTAACACAATGTTAATAATTTTTAGTTGAAAATTTCGCATTATGTGTTAAAAGTTAGATTTAAATTTCTTTCTCTTGCCTATTTAAATCTTTCCTGAAATTAGTGGACTTAATTGTGTCTTTATGGCTTTTATCTTATCTTTCTTGCTTTTTTCACATTTTTCACCCCCTCAAATAATTTATTGTATATATACAACTTGAAGTATATTTTTTGGAATAGACATGGCGCCACCAAAAGTATTTATTTATTCTAAGAAATTAAAATTTCTCTTACAATGATATTAAAAATCACTTTCAGATATTTTAATTCATTGGAAAATATTCACAGATATTTAACATGACTTCTTTTGAAAATTTTTGTTGATACATATTAGCCAGTGTTGCGAAGGAGCGTGCTTAAGTGTTCAGCTCAAAAATTTTGAAAATTTAGTTGAATATCGCCTATTTTTTAAATTGTGAACTTAAGTTAAGCAAAACTCTTTTTTTTTTTTTTTTTTTTTTTTTTTTTTTTTTCACGAATTTGAACTGGAAATTTTAAGCTCAAATTTATCTCGTATTAATTTTATTTCTTTTTACAAATTGTTCGTCCTTAGTAGTACATATCTACCCTTTTAAGAGATGATACCCATGACGGCTCTTATGACGTTTACTCTGTAGAATGTGTAGAGGTCACTGAGTTTAGAAAACTGTGGTATTATTTGGTCTTCAATAAAGTATGATCAGAATATCCAAAATTCTTAACTTTGGTGCAGTAATTTTGCTAAAATTATGGTTTTGTAAAACATATCTTTTATTTTTATCCCTATAATATTTTTTATCAAAATTAACCATGCATTATGGATTATTTTAAAGATAAGTTTGCTGCGGCTATTATAAAACTTTCTTTGACATCATTCTTTATAACAACATAATTTATTGTAAAAAGTTTAATCTCAGATTCTTACAATTCACCAAAATTACATCAGCCTTTTTTTTTTTTTCATTATGATTATCTTACATATGGAATTTAGTCTACTTAATCATGGGGTAAATTGCAGCACAGCAGCAAACCTGTTGGCCGAGATGCACCCAAATTGAAACAGCATAGTTTTTCATAATAGACCTCTTACAATTACTTACTAAATTTTGTGCAATTATAATACGCAATATAATTTGAGATGTAGATTTATCATTCACAAGGAAAATTGAAAAATTGCAGAGCAACCTATCGCCTGACAAACATCAAAATTGAATCACCATAATGTTTCTGAATTACTTTCTATTATATTAAGTTATGTTCAATAATGCACAATAGAAGCTGGGATACGGCTTTACCTAATACTCACAAAATAACAGTATAGCAGCTCCAACTGTCAGAGAATGTACACCAAAAGTTTATTGGCACTAATTTATATCGAAGTGCGACTACATATAAAATTGTATGAAATTCTGTACTTTCATGTCTGAGCTAGAGCTGAAACAATGTTTTTGCCACACACACAGACAGATATTTTCTAAATTGATTAAATCGTGGTTTGAACTCCTCAAAATGTGTAAATCCAACGAAAACTGAAAACTGCACATTTTTACAAATTTAATACCACCTTCTATTGAGTGTGGAAGAAAGTGATAAAAATAATAATGGTTGTAATTGGTAGCTTCCCAGTATTTCGTTAAATTTTATGCAGAATGATTTTAATATTATTTAAAAGCATAATAATAATAATAATAATAATAATACTTATTATCAACAATATTTTTATGAACTCCATGGCGGTGGACTCATTTTTTTTTTAAATATAAATTATATTAGCAATATCTCAATTAACTCGATGCATTAATCTAGAATTGTTGTTTTGTTGGGATACGGACAAAAGACCCGCTTACGTTGGACAAAAGCTTCGGGGTAAAAAAATTTCACGAATATTGGCTAAAGAAAAAAAAAAAAAAGTCATTATTACTTAGAAAAAATTTCTCAGAATGTTTTATAACACTTTTGATATGAAGTGTACAAAGTTGTATTACAAATTCAAATGTTTTCCTCTAAATATTTTAAACATAATTGCGTTGTCTTTGTACGGTTAAATATTATTGCATTTCTTGTACTTGTAAAAAAAAAAAAAAAAAAAAAAAAAAAACATATATTCATTTATTTTTAAATTCTGAAAATCAAGCTTTAGATAAATAAGCTCTAATTATAATAATAATAAAAATTTAAATATTTTTTATGAAACATTCTTTAGATTTTCTTTAAATAATAATAATAATAATAAATAAGGAGGAACTCCACTCGGTTTTCCGTGTATTAAATAATTAACAGTTGTATAAATAAAGTAAGATAAATCGTTAAATAAACAAAACTGAAAAATACAAGAGGGTTATTCAATATTTTTCTCTATTGTCCAATTTTAAGCTATTGCACTTCAAATAACATGAGCCTGTAGATTATAAAGATAAAGATTTTTCCGTTGTGTCTTTGTAAAAATCTATTAGGGCTATATTCAGCAAAATCTGTACAATTCGTGCGACGGTGACGTATAATATGTGTATACATTTTCAGCTCATTCGAATAAGGCGTTTAGACGCTTCCGTACTTTAAAAGAATTTGGGTCTATAGATGATAATGATGTAAAATTTTTCTTTGTGTCACTGTAAAAAAATTATAAGTGCTAGAATCGCCAAAATCTGCACAGTTCTTGTGACAGTGACTTATAATATGTATATAAATTTTAGCTTAGATGAATAAGGTGTTCAGACAATATCGCACTTTAAGGAATTTGGGCTCATAGTCCATAATGATAATAAATTATTTTTCGTTTCACTGTAAAAAAAAAAAAAAAAAACTGTAAGTCCTTAATTTACCAAAATGAATATGGTTCGTGCTATAGTGACCAATGACATAGATATCAACTTTCAACTCATTCGAACAAAGCCTTTAGACGCTATCGTGTTCACCCACACACATGTGTACATCATCTTAAAAGTAGTAAAAATGAACTCAGGGATCCTCAAAATGTGTAGAAACGCCAAAATCTCAACATAAATACAATAATATCCTAACACACGTATGTTTGAAAAGTAATAAATACAAATTTACAAAAAAAAAAAAAAAAAAAACTTTAAATGAGTTTCGCTTTAAAAAAATAAACTTGAACTGACCGGATTGTTTTTTTTTTCTGACATGAGTTTGAGCACGATCTAACCCAGTTTTTTAACGATGAACTTGAGTTTGAATTAGTTCTTTTTTCTTTTTCTTTTCTTTTCTTTTTTTTTTTTTTTTTTTTTTTCTCGTCAGTTTGCACAACACTGATATTAGTTGCATTAAATAAAACAACCCAATTACGCCATAGTGCTGTAATATATTGGGATTTGTATCGAGGCAAATGAAATAGTCTTTACATTTGTCCCAGAATTACAATAAGTTACGCCACGAATGCCGTATGAAGAAACAAAAACTCTGGAAAATACTCTGGCAAAATCTGTACATCGGACTTGTTTTGATACTTAAATTTTGTTGTTCTTTCATTATTATTATTATTTTGTTTTTAGAAATATTATCATCATAAGGTTCCTAAACGCACACATGCATAGCACATACACAGTAACCAATTACCATAAACAACATTTTTGGCTTCACGAGACATTAAAACATGTAAATCAGGCAAAAACATGATATTTAAATATATAAACGAAAACAATACATCTATTAGGTTCGTCAGTCAGTTAATGTCAGTAAAAATTGCCACTTAAAATTTACGTGGCAGTATATAATTTTAATTTATTAATGCAATAATTGAATATATATATATATATATATATATATATATATATATATATATATTAAAATTTTTAATGTACTTCGATTAACATCTAATAAAATAAAACTGATGAATATAAAATGCCATTAATAGCAGAATAATGTTAAATTCGGTAATAAGAAAAAAAATAAATAAAATTTTAAATGGAAGATAAGGAATGTTTAAATTTAGGCAATAATAAATGAATAACTATTATTTCGTCAATGAGTATTATTTATAAATGTCTCAAAAAAATTTAAATTAATGATGGGGCATTTAGCAATATTCGTAATATGTGCTAAGCGATAGAACTTGTTATGACAATGATACATTTAATCGAATTTCAAAGAAATGCAGTAATATATTTTATGGACTGTACAAAGGATTCTTTACTGGAATGTTCTAATTAATGATGATTTTGAAAGTCTAATAGGATGTTCTTTCGGCACAAAACAAAGAGTGAGAACTATAGTAAACTCTATTAAACATTTGGTGAGTATTCTTGTACTACCTAAATAAAGATTTTCTTTATATTTTCTGCATATATCACTTTTTAGCTGTAGTTTTGAATGTAGTATCACTTTGTCACTGCAGGAACATTTATAGATGTCCTGCTTAGGTAGGTTAGTTTTAGATTTTGTAGATTGATATTTCGAAAATGGCAAATAAATTTTCTTGAAATTCGCTAAAAATGATCTCTTTTTCTTTTTTCTTTCTTTTTTTTTTTTTTTTGGTATGTCCATACTACATATAGATTATTTTGCTCTTACAACAAAATTATAAGGCGTCTTATTGGTTATAGTTTAGTAAATTTTGTCTTCTATCAGGGCCATCTCAAAAAATGTATATAAAATGTCCAGTAATAAGAAATAAAATTCATACGGTTGTTATACACCAGAATTTTTTAAATAGTCAGGTCGACCAAAAGTTTGTACTATCATAGTACATTCTGGCAACCAAAATATTACTACTAATTTAAAACTAATTTAATAGCATTAAAGGTTTATTTTTATTTCTTATTAATTATTTTTATTTCCATTTTTCATATATATATATATATATATATATATATATTATACATAATTTATTTCTAATGAAATACTCTATATAATACATTATTATTCATAAGAATAAAGGATTAAACAATTCATTTTATAATTTACAATGATTGTTTACATGCAAAAATCTGTAAACAAATTTATCGCAATTTCCGTTGTGGTAAGTGACACTCAAAATAATCATTAAATTCTCCACAATTCAATTTCAGTAATTGATAAATCTAGATTTAACATTAATCCGATGTGGTTAGATGATCACAGTAAAGTTAATTTCATTAATAGCAAATACATAGATATTCATTTCCAATGTTTAATATTAATTCCCATTATTCTATTTTTTTAAAGCACCTTCTGTGCGTTTAATGGATATTTTTTAGATTAGGTTATTGAAAAAGGTTGATGATATTATGAATAAAACAAGTGTAGCTATATAATTTGTTTACTTTCTTCTTTATTCAATAAAATAAAGTAATGCATTTATAAAAAATTTCGAAATCGGGTTTTCGGTGGATTTACACTTTTGAGACGCCTGGAATACGATTTTACTGTTTTTAGAAAATGTCTGTCTCTGTATGTGTGACAAAATATAGTGTCAACTGTATCATGGGGACTACAACAAAGGAATTTATAAAATTTTATATGAAATAGCTCCTTGACATAAATTAGTACCAACCAGCCTTTGATTAAAATTGTTCAACATTTGGCGTTTCCATCCCGCTTTTTCTAAATATATAACTTGGCAGTATAGGACAAAATTTTGAATAATAGTGTTCAAATTAGTAATAATAAAAAATAATAAAAATAAAAATAATAAACATAGAAAAAAATCATTTTTTTTATGTCATATCGAGATAAAAATTACTTTTTCCGATATTTAGTGTTAAACTTCTCCAAAATAAAAACCTTCCACATTCATCATGAACGATAATTATAATAAATAATAATTTTATTTAATTATTTGTACCGAGTGAATTTGTATAGGAATATATGTAAAAAAATCAAGTAATGGCAACAACTTAAGTTTATTACAATTTTTAAAAAATTCTTCACATTTTTGCTTTTTTTTAATACCCTTTAGTAAACGCATTAATATTAAAACATATTTATTAGTGATATTTATTTATATTTTGTAAAGGCATAGTACGATTAAAATAAATCAATATTTTTAACCCGTTGTATCAACGTGTTGCATTTCTGCAATATACTAAAAAGTCAAAGTTATTTCAACATCCAGCTTAGAAATTTAATTTAACTGTTCTTGTTTTGAAACATTAGAGTTAATACAAAATGTTTATAAATTTACCAACAGATGGCATAATTATGTGATATTTTCTAGAGACACTATATTAAGAAGAGGCTAGACATTCACGGCTATCTTAGTACTATTAAGAATCCGCCATCTTAATGCCAAATCGGAGCGATCCCCGTAGAACGTAATACTTTTTTCTACGCGATTGACACTTTATTATACAACATAAATGGAAGAAAATTGTATTAAATTTGTTCAGAAAGCAATGCTAAATATAAATATGTAGTTTTTTTTTTTTTTTTTTTTTCTTTTAATCTTTGAAAAAAGTAATTTGAAGAAAAACAAATTTCATTTTAACCTTCAATAAGATATGATTACTCTTTCAAATCCGATTGGAAAACAGAGGAATTTGTTGTTATATATATCTATATTAAGCAAAATAAGTTGATTGTTAAATAAAAGCTACTTTATTTTTTCTGAGGACAAACATTTTATATTTAAAAAGTTGGAAAATTCTTAACAAAAATTTAGTAATCCTAGTTTTTGTCAAGAAATTCATAAATAAATGTAAAACTACGGCAGCAGAAAAGAAATTATTTTTTATTATGTTATAAAAATACTTATGTTATATTTTTACAAGCTAAAAATCCATATTTTTTTTTATTTTAATTGCGCATTATTATTAATAATGACGTATTTATTTATTTATATTTTAAATATTAACCAATTATTAAAAACGAAAATTTAATTAATAATAATTTGTGAAAATATTAACAAACATTTTTAGAAATTACAAAATATGTTTTTATTTATTTTATTTACATTTGCTTATTTCATTGATTCTTTTCATTTTTTAGTTTTTAAAAATATTATGTAAATAAAAATAATAAGTTATTTAAACATTTTTTATAAAGTTTATTATGGCAAACACTATTTAAAAGAAACTTATATTTCATATGCGAGTAAAAAGTATACACCGTATTTTCTTATTTTTTATTTTATTTTATTTTTTCAATTTATTTAAGAAAACAGTTAAATTTTGCATACTAGCAAATAATTAAAAAATAGTTCCTTAAAACAGTTATTTTAAGTATGTCTTTTAAAATAATTTAGAAAAATATATTCAGATCCAAAATTTTAACTATGTTGCAAAACAGAAATTAAAAATTAATAGCTAGCAAATAAATAATGTACTTATATCATTTGTTAGCAAATAAATATGTAAAACACCATGCAATAAGAGAATTCGAAGTATTTAAAATGTGGTATGAAATAAAAAATAATGCATTTTTATCTTTTAAAAATATTTCAAAATTTAAAGCAATTTATTTACCAAATAAGTAAAAATGTATTAAATAAGTTCTCCTCGAGTTATGATGTAAAATAATGGAAATTTCTTCTGAGCGTAATAGTAAGCAATGGAGAACCTGGCACTAAGATGGAGGATTTCGTCAAAAAGCCGGCACACCAATGTCCAGTCCATTTCAAATACAGGATCTCTAATGTTTTCACACCAAATTTTAATTTATGGAGAAAAAATCTCGGATGTAAACTTTCAAAACGGAAATAGTGTACAAGACGCAATTTGTGAGAAATGATGAGTCAGCTTTTGTTATAAAAAACTGAGAGATTTTTAAAAATTTCTTCTAAACTGAAAACTTGAATAATTCGAAATTAATTATATAATTTTGAACAATTTTTGAGAAATCGAACAAACACTTTTTTGACAATAAATGTTTAATTTTTTCTTTAACTGTTTTAAAAACTGTTTTTATATGTTTGTGATAAATATTCAAGCATATCGATAAATTTTTAAATATAAAAATAATATAATTTAATTAATAATTTAATAATTTCATAATTAATAATTTAATAATAATTTAATAATTTAATTTAAAAAAAAAAAAAAAAAAAAAAAAAAAAAGATTTTTACAATATTTTTAATTTTAATATTTTTTCTTTTAAAGATAATGCAAAATATATTCTTAATTCTTTTAAATATGTTCAATATATGTTAATCGGAGTTCTTGAGATATAAAAGGTTAAATATTAGAATTTTTTTTTTTTTTTTTGTACCGAATTTGAATTTATTTAATTTAAAGAATGTCTCACTTCAATTTATTGTATTTCTCTCAAAAACTAATTAATGTGTTTCAAAATTAGTCCCTAATTCTTCTACAGATATTTACGAAAGAACTTAATATTTTTTATGCATGGTTAACAGAACCTACTTAAAAGAATTAGGGATGGATTTTGAAATTTATTACATAGTTTTTGAGAAAAAAAAGTAAAAAGTGCATGTCTATGTAAAAAAAAAAAAAAAAAAAAAAAAAAAAAAGATTTTTACAATATTTTTAATTTTAATATTTTTTTCTTTTAAAGATAATGCAAAATATAGTCTTAATTCTTTTAAATATGTTCTATTAAACGTCCAAAAAATATGAAGTATTTTCTTAAATATCTGTAGAAGTTAATGACAAAACTAAATTCAGAACTGATGTACACTCAATATTTAAATTTTAAAACTACCTCGCACACCCTAAAATTGAAACCAGAACAATCGGTTAAAAAAAAAAAAAAGTGGCCTTTCTTCTTCTTTTTAATTTTCACGTTATTTTTAAAGATCATACGTGTTAAATATCACTGCACAAGATCTCCACCGTCGAGAACACCATCAAGTAAGCTCTCTTATCGCAAAACGTGTACTAAAGGTAGATAACGACTGACGACTAAATGATAAGAGCAATGACCTTTAACACGTGTCAAAGCAGGAGATTTTACTGTTCATGTTCTAATGCTCAAAAAATTTAACGTACGATTTATTGAAAGCAAACGTCGAACAGTTGAATCAGTCAAACTTTCTTGCGAAAAACTTTACTCCACTCGCCATCATTTTGAAAAAAAAAAAAAAAAAAAAAAAAACACTGTATACTTTTAATTATTTGGAGTGTTTTGATAAGAAAATAGCAAACTGAAAGCTGGAATATGTAAAAAGTAAAAGAAATATTGTGAAAAAAAAAAAAAAAGGAACAGAAGCTTATTGTATTTATTGCTTTTCTTTTGTTTTCTGCGCATAAATCCCCTCAAATTTCTTCCTTATTACAAATGTTCGTGTTTTAGAACTTTCTATCTCTGTAGCTGCTCAGGTCAGAAGACATTTAACGGTTAAAATAATCATCGTCCCTCAACAAACCAAACTGATGGGTGTAAAACTACCAAACAATGATAAAAATGAGGGTGGTGGTGTATCTAGAAAACGGTGGGTGATTGGGCAAAATGGTGGTCATATTCGGATTCAGGAGGTCAATTTTACATTAGAATATGCTGAAATGGTGTCAGAGGCAATTTTCATGCCGAGCAGTGTTATTAAAAAAAAGTTATATTTCCACAAATATATGCGTTAGCCTCATAAATTTTTTTACAAATAATAATAGAAGTTTTTATAAGCACATGCTCATTTAAAACACTATTTGTTAGAGGGTGATCAAAAATATTTTGTTTTTTGTTTAACTTTTCACTGGTCCCCTTTTCCTCTTCATGACACAACTTTTGCTGCAATATATGAGGTGTAACATATTCTTTACGCTACCGGAGATTCAATATGATTGCTAAAGAACTTTCTTAGATATTTGACAAAACGTGTAAATTTGAAAGTGTCCAATTACTTATTGGTAGGTAGTTTACGCCTTGAAATTGTGTTGAATTAAAAAAATGTGTTTAATATTTAGAAATAGTTTTTGTTAATATACGAATAACATTCTTTTAATTAAATTTTTGAATTAGGCTCATAAAATAAGGAAATAATTACAAATAATTACATACGTTATTTATATGTTTGAATCTTAAGAGAGCTTAAATTCATCTTAAAAAATAAAAAAACGTTTTGTATTACAATATCTCTGATACTTAAATTCTAACTTAAAATAAGTTTAAATTAACATGTTTCATATATACAGTCGGTAACAAAAGTGTCCGAACACTAGCAAAACTTCCTATGTAAAAAAAGTGCACTTCATACGGTTTTGTTAAATAAGTCCTTGTTGAATCCTGTTCTTAGTCAGTGTAAGAACATGATTCGATAAGGATTTATTTAACAAAACCATATGAAATGTACTTTTTTAACATAAGAATTTTTGCTAGTGTTCGGACACTTTTGTTACCGACTGTATATACATACACACACACACACACACACATATAACTACTTTTCAATAGATCTGAACAATTCTTAATTTAGAATCATGTGAAAATTTAAAAAAGGTGGTAGCAAATTTTATTGAGTGTTTTTAAGCTATGAAGTTATGAATTAATAACTAAGTGTTTTTAGCATTTTTGTATTGAAAAATTAATTACATACTTTCATACAAATAAAAATCACTAAATCTCTAAATAAATCCAAAAAGAATATATATTATAATATAATGGATAACATAATAAATTTTACATGTATTGCGATATTATAAAATTTGATAAGATTTACTAATAAAAAATCTTATACGTAGGCATGTTTTAATACGTCGACATTAAAATTATAAGTGTTTTTTTTTTAAATACGGATACAATGGATTTCATACTTTCATTCATCGATATTATGCACTCATTCAAAATAATCTGTGTACGCTTAAAATAAACTAATTTAAAAAATAAAAAGCATGGAATTTATCTTTCGGCATCTTTTGGCTTATTATCTAAATTATTACACTTTTTAACGAATTCCTAATTTACTTATACACAAAAAGGAAAACTTCTTTCCCCCATTTTTGTATTCAATTTTAAAACTTGTCATTGTCATCAAATGAAGCAAAAACATTGCTAGAAGGAAAGAAAAAATAAAATGACTGCCATTCCGTTAAAAAATAAATAATTAAATAAACAGGTTTACTATAATACATATCGTTTATTTCACTTTTTCTTCTTTCTAATGACTCATTTGAAAAAGTCACAGCTGAAAAGAAATATTGAAGTAAGTATTACAATTTGTCTGTAAAACATATCTTTCTTTCTGAGTATTTCTTTTTTTTTTTTTTCTTTAAAAGGAAAATATATATGTAGCCTGAAGAAATAGTTGTTATTATGTGTTCTTTTTTTCTAATTTAGATTCTGTATAATATACGAATTAAATTTATTATTAGTTTTATTATTTGATTAAAAACTCTTTTAGTAAAACGTTGCGAAATATTGTATAACTAGGTGATTTTTATTAAAAATACATTTAGTAAAATGCTACGAAATGTTGTATAGCTAGGCTAAACAAAGTTAATTAAAAATACTTTTAGTAAAATGTTACGAAATGTAGTTCAACTAGGTGGTGTTCGCCCCTCTACTGATCGATATTTTTAAAGACAACCATTTCTAATTTCCCTTATTCGCCAAATCAATAATAGTGGCCAAATGTCGTGCCAAATAAATAGCCAATAATGAGACGATTGTTTAAAATCATTGTGCGTTTTATCAAAACAATGTGATTTGAGTAATCAAATGTAATTCGATTTTATTTATTTATTTATAAAAATGTCAATGCAAAATCATTAAAATCGTCACTGGTTTATTTACCAAGTAGTAATACCTAATCACACAAAAATTATTCTTTTTAGATATTTTTATTTTTATTTATTTTTATTTTTTTATTTTTTATTTACAGGTCGATTATAATTAAAGGTACGATTTCAAAACGCTATGATTTTAAAACTAAAATACAAATAAAAACCAATATTTTAATTGTACATTTATTTTGGACAATATTTTTAAATGTATTCATCCAGAACAATTACTCAAGAATGAAACTTTTAAGGAAAAGTTAAATTTATTTAATATTCCTTAATTTACTTAAGATAAGCTACGTGTATATAAACTATTCATTTTTAATGGATAATATTAATGAAAATACTGATTTTAGAAGATTGGTATTTTAGTCATATTTTATTTATAACGTAGTTCAGTTTTGCACGATGCTGGATTTTCTTGATCTCGTAAAAACCACTCGCGTTCCACTGAAGAACATGAGAAAGTGTAGTGAGCTTGTAAGCCAAAAATATAGACCTATTTCCCACAAAGTTTTATTAGGGTGCACCACGAGGATGTAGATCTACTTCGCATCCCTTGCTGGCAAAAAGAGGTGCCAGTTTATTACAACATCCTAATAGAGCCATATCCTACTGCAGAATTAAACTTAAATATATATATATATATATATATATATATATATATATATATATATATATATATATATGTATATATTAGAACCTCCTTTAGATTTTATTTCATTCAGTTATTGATATTGATATAATGATGATACTGTAGGGAAATGTATATTTGGTTTTCATTAGGGAAAGTATTAAATATAAGCTTTATTCAATTTATCGAGTATATTAGATGTCACAGTGTCTAAACAGATTTTAAAAAACTGTTGTGTCACTCACACGACATTCTCTTACCTTGAAATTTAATACTATAAATACAGATTGGAGATTAAGAGGTAAGACAACATATTACCAAGTCTTATTATCCAAACCTATATAAAAACAATTCAAATTAGGCTTAGGGACATCATAATTTGAGAAAAAAAATTATGTTAGGGGAGCCACCGCCCCTTCAACCCTCCATTCTATTACAGTATCTACATTTATATAGAATTCAAATCTGTTATTAAATTGAAAAATTTATTTAAAATTATTCAGACCCCTTTCATACGCAACATTCATTAAAACTTATCAATCGTAATCAAACTTTTCTAGTAACAAACGTATTAACATCAAAATACACCATTTCTATCGCCTGAAATCATTTGTTTTTAATTTACTCTGACAGACACAGACGAAGATCAAACTATAAAACTTGACTGTGGTATTCAGGAAGACTTGAAACGTGAAAAAATACAAAAACCCAAGCGACGAATGTCTACCTTAAAAAAATCTGGAGTGACTCCACTCGACTTTCCGAACATTGAGTAATTAACAGTTTTGTAGATAAAGTGAAGAAAGAGGAGTTGTTAAACAAACAAAAGAAAGAAAACCATAATAGAGTGTTTGAGTACTTTTCTCCATACATTGCACGATGTTTTATTTAACGCTACTGAACTTTGAGCCCATAGATCATAATGATAAAGAAATTTCGTTGTGTCTCTGTAAAAACCTATAAATGCTAGATTCACCAAAATTCTTATAGTTAGTGCAACAGTGATTTATAATACTCATATAAATTTTCAGCTCAATTGAATAAGGCGTTTAGATGCTATCGTACTTTTAAAAATTTGGCCCCATAGGCCATAATGATAAAGAATTTTTCTTTGTGTCCCTATAAAAACAACTGTACGTGCTAGATTCACCAAAATCTATACAGTTGGTGCAACTGTGACCTATAACATGTGTAAAAAATTTTTGCTCTGATTAATAAGGCGTTTAAATGCTATCACACTTTTAAAAATTTGGCCCCATAGACATAATCCCTGTGGCAGAAATTTGTTATGCTTTCTGCGACAAGCTTCATCAACACCAAAATCTTTCTGCAAGAATAGTTTGTGAAGTTAACATTCACGAATTCAAAATAAATTATTTTTAAATAGTAAATAATATTCAGTATAACCAATGTATTTAAATTTTAACTAGGCACAAATGCATATATCTGCACTATTGCAAGAAAATACTTTTTTTTTTTTTTTTAAGAAAGGTGAAAATAAATCTATTAATCTTAATTGTTTCAGGTTTTTTATTCACATTAATATACAATATTGTTTATAAAATATTCAATGAATTCAAACCATAAAATGCAGTACCACATCAAAAATTATATGTGTAGCGCTAAATTTAAACTCTTACGAAAATATTAAATAGCCTATCGATATTGAGCCATCTTTCCTATCATTTAAAATAATATAGACGGCTCTGTCGCCATTCTTGGCAAAATATCATTAGATATTTTGCCAATCCATAAAATGTGAAGTGAAGACATTTTGCTTTCAGTAGTTTTGTCAGGAGCAGCGGTCAGGGTTTGAAGTTGTACGTTCTCGCTGTAACATGTAGCTGCGGCCTATAAGAAGAAACCTGTTTTGTATCTTAAATTTATACTCTGTTTTTTTTACTGCGCGAAATGTAAATATGTACATAGGAATTTATATATCTATTGTGATTGTGCTTTATTATAATTAAAATATTAAATAATAGGATTCCCGAGTTCGTTCTTAAATGTTCTATATGGAAATTCTGTTACATTGGCGCCCAACGTGGGGCCAAATTTTTTTAAGGCATTTAAATCATGGAATGTCTAAATTAAACAAATGTTGCAAATGCTTTTAAAATTTCATTACCTTTTTTTTATATTAAATATATATATTTAAATACACAAATACACTTATTTCATAAGGTGCAAAACAAACAACATAAAATACAATACAGAACTCAAAATTAAAATACAACAAATTAAAAATAAAAATTATTATAGAATACTGAATATTATAATGAAATATAAATAATTTACAACATTTATAGTTTTTGAGATTATTAGAAATATTCACGATAACATTCTAATACACAACATTCATTTTTTTTTTGTATTATATACAAATGCATAAAGATGTGTATTTGAAATCTAAAAAATGTGATTCGACATTAAAGAATTCAGAATGTATAATTATACCATCATTTAAATACATAAAGTAAAACAGAATAGGAGATCTAAGTAACACAATTATAGACAAAGCATAGTCGAAATATTTTCATAAAGATTGAGGCAAGTGAAATATTTAATTTTTAAGGAAATGTTGAAATCTGAAATGTAACAGATTTCATAGATAAAATCTATAATAAAAAATAAGGATTACATATGAAAGAAATAAATAGAAATCAATTAAAAGTAATATTTGGTATTAATATCTATACGAATAAGTAAATAAAAATAAACAAATAAAAGCATTTGCTGTTTAATTGTAATTTATTGCAAACAACTACTATTAGATAAAATTCCTTTTGCTTACCCCCCCAAAAAAAAAATCAACAAAACCTTTGGATTGATTTTATTCAAAATAACTATTTAATTTGCAATATTTCAATTAAAAAAATAAACATTTTTTAAAAATTCAAATGTTTAAAAAATGAAATGAAGAAGCTGTAGAAACTAATGATAAGAGTATTTTTGTAAAATAAATTAATAATTTTTTTATTGACTTCATATGCTTAAACAACAAAATTTAAAGCTAAGAATTTTAATCACAATTAAAATAATTAATGATTAGTAAAGAAAAAATTAGAAAAGTTACCAGTTTTAAAACTTAAGATATCCATTAATATTTATTGCTAAGATCTTTTACTACATATAAAATGCTAAATATCAATAAAGTATTTTTAAGATTAATTTCTTAATTTTCTTTTTTTTTTTTTTTTTTTTTTTTGAAGCAAGGTTTGAAGCTTCATTTTTTATTTTGCATATAACTACAGACGTTACAAATTTCCCCATAGTCTTATTTCTGTATATATTTGTGAAATGTATTGCATAGTTTGAACCAAACGTTAAAATTAATTCATCTTTAAAAAAATTACTTGTATTTACTACCACGCACGTATGCACGCTTCGCATACATAAAAGAAAAAAAATCGCTAGATGCAACTAATTTGTCGTTCGTAAATCAGGAAATGTAAGAAAATCGGTACAACAGCAATCACGCACATAAAAAAAAAAAAAAAAAAAAAAAAAAACACTGGATGCGCAGCTATTTTGTTATGCATGAATGTGAAAACGCATGAAATATGAAATTCGGAAAATGGTCGCAAAACCAAATTCTTTCGAAAAAACATCTTTTTGCAATACAATAAATACACACGACACGAGTGGCAGGCGCGGCACGAAAACAAAGTTTAAAGTAGAGGTCTGCACGGGCCGAAATTTTCAGACCCGGGCCCGGCCCGGTATGAAATTGAAAAATTCGACCCCGGCCCGTACAAAAAGCTATAAAATCAGGCGAGACCCGACCCAGCCCGGCCCGATTCAAAAATATGTAAAAAGGAAAAAAAAAAAAACTTTCTACGAAAAATATTTTTAGTATGTGCTTTGCATTGCAAAGGTTTTATATAGCTAAGCATTAGAATGTTCTTTAACAAAACTGCTGAATGTTTACAAGATATTTATATATAAACAGTATTTCATTATTACAGACGTACAGAAGGCACAAAGACAGACATAAATTCAAATCGAAAATATTAGCATTCCTCAAACAATATAGGAAGGTATTTAAAATGGTTAATAGTACTAAAAATGCACTTTCAGTCACTTCCAGTTATATACCGTAATGTATCCGAATCTTTCATGTGATCCGGTAAACAAAACTTTAATGCTAATCCAACCATACTCAATAGAAAAGATGCTTTTTCACATGCTAAAAATAATGCTTCTTTCATCCAGTGCCCCGGAGAAAAGAAAATGAAGCCTTAGAGGAACAGTTACAGCGGAAGGATTTTTATAGCCTTCAGACCATCTAGATTCTACAGACAATAGGACACAAAGCTTTATACACAGTACGTATGTAATTTCTTTTGTTTCTACAAGTGTGCAAACTAGTAGTGACAAGCATACTATTTTGAATAGTAAACCATCTAATATTACTTCAAATAAAATATATTAATTTCGAGACATGTTTAAAATATTTGTGGAAAATCAGATCGCGAACAGACAAACTGATAGGCAATGAAATTGAAGTTACAAATATTTTTTAAAAAAATAAAATTTTATTTGCCACACCAGACTGTGAAATTATGTAAAATAAATGACTGAAAAAGTGCTTTATCATTTTCCTTTTTCGTTGATTAACAAGGAATCTAGAAAAAGATTCGGGCCGACACGGCCCGGAGAAAAATTTCCTTCAGGCCCGGCCCGGCCCGAGTACACACAAAAATATTGAGCCCGAGCCTACAAAAAAATGTTAAGCCCGAGCCCGGCCCGGCCCGAGAGCAAATTGAAAATTTCGGCACGTGCTGACCTCTAGTTTGAAGACACGAAAATGAAGTTCCGATGTGAAGAGGTTACCAGTGAAAAGTGTCGATACACCGAATCACGAATCGCTAATGCATGCCGTATCAAAGCTAACCTAAGTGAGTTACATCCGCTTTATCTCCTCTCCTTATTCATGATTGAGGTGATCGTATCTGCAGAAACGAAAATTTGTTCTACAGAACAGTTTATGAACCATTCTTTGACTTTCTTTCTTTCTCTCTCTCTTTCTCTTTTTCTCTCTCTCTCTCTCCTTTTGTTTTTTTTTCCTTAACACAATGGCAAAATTTATTAAACTTAAGTAAAATCTTTCTGCAAGAACATTTCTGTTTCTGCGACATTGTCGCCGTGTCGCCGTGTTTCTGCTACGGGGGACATAATGATAAAGAATTTTTCTTTGTGTCCCTGTAAAAAAACTATAAGTGCTAGATTCTCCAAAATCTATACAGATTGAGTATTTGTGACCTTTAATATGTGTATAAATTTTTTGCTCAATTGAATAAGGCGTTTAGTTTCTATCGCACTTTTAAGATTTTGCTCCCATAGGCCATAATGATAAAGAATTTTTCTTTGTGTCCCTGTAAAAAAGCTATAAGTGCTAGATTCACCAAAATATATAGGGTTCGTACTATGGTAACTTATAATATACGTACCAACTTTCAGGTTATTCGAATAATGCGTTTAGACGCTAGCGTGTTCACTCACAGACATACACACATACATACACACATACATACACACATACATACACACACATACATACATCATCGCAAAAATAGTGAAAACGGACTCATTGGACCTCGAAACGTATAGAAACACCAAAATCTCAAATTCGGATTTTTGACATGATTACAATACTTTCCTCACTATAGTGTTCGGAAAGTAAAAATACATTATTTACCATATGACTAGGAAGAATTACTTTCAATTCCTGAGCAGCTTTCCTGTACGTGGTTAAATATTATAGTTAAGCATTTCCACTAACAAAGATAAAGAACGTTATGGCTTAAATATTGGTAGCCCTGTATATCATCTGAAAGTCATGTACACACCACATGGTGCACAGAAATATAATCCTATATTAATAACACACGACACAACCTGAAGCAAATTTCCATCAATTTTTAAGTATTGTCGCACTATAATCTAGTTCTCTTATAATATACTAGCCCACTAAACGAACAGTGAATGATTTCTGTACCATATTCCACATAAAAATATTTTTCGCATATAAAAAATTTTAATATTTGCTTCATTTGCTTCAGTCTATAGATTTAAACTTTACTTACCTGCAATTTCCCCATAGACTTGTAAATGTATTTGAATTCTCTTGGGCGCCTCTGTACACGAAACATTTGCTTGATCTAAACGAAAAGTTTAGTGTAGCATCCCTATATGTTACACTTTAAAATACCAAGTTTGGACGTTTAACTGTAATTTCTTTTTGATATATGCTGATAACTGAGAGACAGACACACAGACAAACCGCTAAAAACATGATTTTTTATTCAGAACATCCCAAAGCGTGTAAATGTAACAAAAACTCAATTTCGAAAATTTGACCCCCAAAAAATACTTCCTATACCTTATGGATAAGATAAAGTAAATATATGCATATATCTTCTATATCATTATATAAAGCGCAAAAAATTGTTTGTTTGTGGAGAGTAATCTCTGAAACTACTAAACCGATTTAAAAACTTCTTTCACTGACCGAAAGCTACAGTATGCCATATTGTTATAGACTATATTTAATTTTGATAAAATAAATTTTAGTTTAAAATCTGAGCATTTTAATTAAAATCCCCATAGAAGCCGTAATAGAAATGGAAATAATGAAATATTAAAAAAATTAGCTGCTGCCAACATTAAAGAAACATTTACATATTCATTTCGTTTTTAAAATATCTTGACGTGAAAAGAAAAGAAATATATTTGCACGTGCATTAAATTGAAATTCATATAAAGCTTTTTTAATTGTTAAACTTACACGTTAAATCTGACGTCATTATAGAATTAAAAGTGTTTATTTTTCTAATAATTTAATTTGATATGATATGATATAATATCTAAGCATCAATGTTTAAACCACGGAGTCTTTATTACTCCGTGGTTTAAACTGGTGTGTGTAAACGAAATTGGAATTTAAAAATAAATAAATAAATAAAATAAAATAAAATAAGAAATTCTATTTTATAATATTATTTATTTTAATTTATAATTGTTGCCAAAAAGATTTACGAATTAATTTATTTTTAGACATATAATAAAATATATTTTCACGCGAACAATAATATAAAAAGTGAACTGGATTTTTTGTAAAAAAATAATAAAGATCGAGGAAAATTATTTCCCCATTTTAATCCCCATATTTGGATATAGATATGTATTAGTTATCATGTGCATCCGTTAGATTAAATTGTTTTTGTTGTAAAATTGATAAAATTGGAATTTTAAATTTCAAAACTCTAGAAAAAAAAATGGCAAATTTCCATATTCGATTGAAAACATAAACATTTCATTTCAAAGGATAATATTTACACAATAAACATCCAACTAATAAACTAATTAAAAGGGAAAGGATAAATATTCTATCATAATTTGAAGTCAAATTTGTTTTCAAATGTCTAAATAAAGTATCTGATATAATATACTAATATGTTGCAGCGGAATAGATTTGATATCCGTCATCCTTGGCAGAAAAAAAAAAATATCGCCAAATTATCTGGCGAATATAATTTAATTCCTTTCAAAAATCATGGTTATTTTAAAAACTTACATTAAGAGTGTAACGAATAATATGAAACAATATTTCGTACAATACATATTACGAAAATATACATCTGGCATATATATTTTCGTATTACGTTTTTGATCGCCAAATACAAAAAACGCCAAGGGTGACAGTTTTGAAATTTAAAATTAAAATTTTGTCAATTTGACAGCAAAATAACTCAATCTAACGCATGCATACAATAACTAATACATATCTATACCCAAATATGGGGATTAAAATCGGGAAATAATTCTTCTAGAATTTTAATTAAAAAAAAAAAAAATTCAATGAGCGATTAACATGGAAAATCTTTTCTTGCATCCACGGGCGGTCAGTGATGTCATACTTCGCTTGCGTATTGAGATGTTTAAATTTATTTGGCGACTGTTTTTAGCAACTAACAGTTATGGCAAGTAGCTCATACTAGCGCATACAGCCATTACTGAAATGTAAATAGCATTTAATTATTTGAGTTACATTATGTTGACTGAAAACCTATTTAATATACCTATGCTCTATAGCTATACTAATATAAAAAAAAGAAAGGTTTATATGCATATGTAGAGAACGATCGCTAGAACTAAAAAAACGATTGCTTTTTTTTTCCTTTCAATAATCAAAAGTTACACTGTCTCTCTCTAAGTGCTAGAAGCTATAATAAATTTTGGTAAAATAAATTTTTAATTAAAATTTTCAATACTTTAATTGAAAACAAAGCATAGATTTGATATCTATCGTCATTGGCGATTTTTGTATTTGGCGATCGAAAACGTAATACGAAAATCTGTATATTATCGTAGTAAATACGAGATGTATGTGTTTACTTCAATTACCCTACTACCGTAGGTAGTGAAAGTATTGTATAGGTTTTGGCAATTGGTCAGTGTGTGTGTATATGTGCACGTGTGTGTGTAATCTTCTGGCTGTCATATCTCCAAAACTAATAAAAATAGAACTACTAAACTTCACAAGTGATTCAGGTCTGGTGTACAGATAAATTTTCCAAATTTTCGTGAAAATTGAAAAACCGGAATTGGGTCATCGAAAACCAGAAATGGGACCCTAAGCCCATATTCAAAAACACCTCTAATGATTTTCTTCAAAGTTGCTATATAAATAATATATTAGATAACCTTTCGATTGAAAAGTTGCTTAGTTCAGGAAAATTGATAGGCGTCCTCTATCAACAGCTCAATTTCAGACTTCGCAAGTGCGTTCCTTTAAAAACGCCTGTACGGATTTTTTTCAAACTCGCCATGTTAACTTCCTATTAAATATCCTTTTGTATGTAATTATTGTTTTTAGGTCAATAATTGAGTATGTTAAGTTTTGGTAAAAGTTGGTATCTCAAAAACGGCTCTAACGTATTCTTGAAAATTTTTTCTTTAATCCACTTTAGATAACCTTTCTCAAGTATTACGTGCTTATTACAGGAATATTAACGGTCATCCTGATTAGGTAGTTCAGTTTTAGATCTCGGAAATTCGTGTTTAAAAAAATAACTATCTATTTTTTCCCCTTATTTTTTAACTCGCTATGCAAACTCTATTGTATGTGTCTTTATACGTGTATCAAGTTTCTCTTACTCGAAAATCTCAAAAAATGCAAGTAATATCTCCAAAAAATTGTATATATTACGTGTAATAGTGGGTAATGGAAGTCGTGTGGTTGTTTCACACCAGATTCTGTAATAGTATATATTGTACGAATATTGTTTCATATTATTGATTTCTCCTTTAATATACATTATTAAAATAATAATCAATTATGGAAAAAATTAAATATATTTGCGAATTGAAAAAATAAATAATAATTAAAGCTATTATGACGTCAATTTTATCAAAAACATTTTCATGTCATAGGTTCATTTTTCAATATTTTTTATTCATGAGTAAAGAAATGTTTCTTTTTATGAAATAAATAAATAAATAAATAAATAGCATTAAGTAAAAATTGCCAACATTTAACAACTAATTGTAAAATTATATTTTGACTTTCCAGTTAATAATATTGCCTGACTATAACATATAAACTGATATATTTCTTGATTTTTTACATATCAATCCATCTTTAACAAAAATTTGTTCATCAGTGCGAAGCCGGACGGGTCAGCTAGTATATATATATATATATATATGAGAATTTCTTAAATGTATAAATTAGCCCTACTTGGTATACGACTTATTTTATAAACTCATGTCTTAATTTTCGATTGCAATATTAAATAATTTTAAATAATAAAATATTTCTTTTAGTATTAAAAAAAAAAGATACGACCTTGAGAAAAGAATTATTCATAATTTATAGTATTCAAAATTATATAGAAAATTTATTAATTCGATTGCAAGCATTTGAATTACAAAAACATACAAAGTAAAATCTTTTTTTTATTATTATTTAAGTTAGACTGAAGGAAGACGCTGTAGTTTTCATTGAAAATATCTGTAAAGTTCCCTGTTGTTTATGTTTTTTGCCTATTGGTCTCTTGTAATAATTTATACTTTTGAGTGCATATCAAAATCATATCTTACAATATATATATATATATATATATATATATGTGTGTGTGTGTGTGTGTGTGTGTGTGTGTGTGTGTGTGTGTGTGTGTGTGTGTGTGTGTGTGTGTGTGTGTGTGTGTGTACATAAAGACTATGGAATAAAAATATTCTTCAACGCTTTCGTTTCTTCAGCTTGCCTTAATATTGGGGTAAAATGGCTGTCTGTTTAGGGATGCGATGTAGTATGAGGTTTCAATGAAAAAGAGCATTTTAGTTGACACGAAAAAATATATTTTTTAAATTATTTAAAATTATTTTGTAATTTTTTTTAAATTATTTTTTTAACGTTAAACATACTAAAATACTATTTTTTTTAATAACATACACTACCTTCTTTGATATTTTGCTAAAATGGAAGCTCAGACGTATCTAAAAACAATGAAGAAGACAACATTTCTCAATTTAAGCTACCAGAATCTTACTCTAAGAAATTTTCATAATTTTATCTCCAATCATTGAATAAAACGTAAGTTCGATTATTACCCTTTCGGGGCAAGGTAAATTTCCTTTTTTTAAATAAACTGCCACCAGCGTTTACAAACGAAGTTAGAAGAGAAGGAATATGTGAAATTATTACTTTAAATTATAAAAGTAAAACTTTATTAAAAAAAAAAAAAAAAAAAAAAAAAAATTCGGTGTGAGTTTTTGCAGTTGAGAGTTAAACATAACTCCTGAAAGGGTTAACTAACAAAAGGTATAACCGGCCGCTTCTTTTAGCTAAATGGAAAGGCCCCACACTGTACGTTAAAAAAAATATATATATATATATATATATATATATATATATATATCTGAGTTATCTTTTTCGTATTTAAACCACTGGTTATATAACTAACTAAACCAACGACAAGTCATATATTTTAAACTTTACAGATAATTAGAGATAGATTATCCATCGAAACTAATCTATGAAATTCCTAAAAGTTCACAAAAAAGTGACATACAGCTCCTTTCTAATGTGCGTCTCTTATGTCTGGAAGACGACAACCTACAAACTTTGCGCATAAGAAAAACAATCGAAAGAAAAAATAAATATGCCTTTATTCTTAAACAGCACTAGTGTTTAAATCTACATGCTAAAAATTGATTGATCTGTATATAATGTATTGACAACATAAGGCATTAGAGCTTAAATATTATAATAATAGTATTTTAGAAGATAAATTTGGGTATTTTGCCGAAAGGCAACATACGGTATTTAAAGATTAATATATATATATATATATATATATATATATATATATATATATATATATATATATTAATAATTGGATTTTTTTTCACTATTATTTCACTCAGATTCTAATGCGTGTCCACATACGTTTAACCGTTTCTGATTTTTTTTTTTTTTTTTTTTTTTTTTTTTTTTTTTTATGATACTATCTTTACACTTATACAAAACATGTTTAATGAAATAAGGCGAATGTAGTAACTTTAAAATAATGTTACTAATAGAAACATTAAACTATGCAATTAGTGAATTCAGAGTCATAGAGACTATTCTAATGTAAACGCTAAAATATGCATTTTTTCTTTCATATTTAAAAATGATTATTTGATGTGAAATTAAAGGAATCTTGTATATTTTACCAAATCAAACAATCTTTCCTAATCTTGAATTGTAAAAAATCTTTAATTCATTGTTGAAATTAAAGTATCTGATAATTATAGAATACATATTAATGCTTAACTCTTTTAAAGTCCTAAGATAAGATAAATTTATTATTATAATACAAAGACTTTAGAAAATTTAAGATTGTTTATATGTATCATCTTAATTCTCACTTTTTACACCATGAAACAACGTACAAACAAGAATACTTAAAACTTTTTCAATTTCTTCAAAATTAAAAATGTATTATTATTAATTAATCAATGTTTAATTAAATTGTTATGTGAAGTATGTAAGTGTAAACTTTTTTTTCATGTAATGGAAAATTTCACACATGTAAAACAAAACAGTTTTTTTTTTCCCCTCAGTCTCCCTGAAAATGACAGTATATCAAATATTTAATTAAAAAAACTGATGAGAAAATTAGAAAGACGAACTTATTATAGATTTTACAGGTTGCTGATTTTAAAACGCATTTTAATAAAAAAAAAATCTTCTTCACCTGATTTCTTTTAATATAAACTTTCATATGTAAAACAAAGTTGTTTTGTTATAAAAATAAAGAAATTTGAATTTTTAAAGAATGAGTTAAAATTAATTTAAAATTTAATTTCTTATAAAAGCTTATAATGCACTGTTAAAAATTTCAGTAGAAAAACTACTGGTAATCATTTACATTAAGTCGTATGCGAAATTACATAGTAAAATAAACGAAGATAAATATATATATATATATATATCTTAATATATATAAATCTCGTGTCACAATGTTTATCTTAAATGGACTGCTAAACCACTTAACCGATTATAATAAAATTCACACACCATGTGCAGTTCGATCCAACTTGAGAGATAGGATAGTTTAAATCTCAAATTATAGTCGCAATTTTAATTTATTGCTAATTATTTGTCTGTTATTATTTGACAGTCACAATTATCTGTTAACTCCAAATGATTCTAACAGATGTCGATACCTTTCGACTGGGTTGAAATGAAAGCTGAAATATATTTGGTGCTGCCATCTACACAAAGAATCTTCAACTTTTTAACCTATTAATAAATTTCGTATAATTCAACTAGCAGACCCGGTCACGCGTTGCTGTGACTAAGTTATACGTTGAATTATATTCCAGTAAACTATTTAATACAGTTAAATTATTATTTACGAATAAAGACGAAAACGTTGTAGCTGATGTAAATACCCACAGGATTGAGATTTGAACCTTAGGTCAAAATTTGGAAGCGATTGATAAAAATTTTCGTAGAGTTGATATTAAGCACAAATTAATTTTATTGTAGGGTCTTATAAATTTTAATGGAGAAGTGATATATATTATTGCTAATGCTACTTAGGATAAAAATGCTAAAATGACTAATATATAAATTAAATTATATTAAAATTCTATTAAAATAAAAGTATAAAAGAAGCAGACGATTTTAAAATTAATTTTTATGGAGGAGTGAAATATAATATATGCTATAATGGATAATTTTACTATAAAATGACCTCATCATCTTCATCTATATAAATAAAGAGAAGTGTCTGTGTGTGTGTCTGTGTGTGTATCTGCGCTCTGGTGCTCACACTACTGATCGCAGAGCTTCCAAATTTGGCATATAGGTACCTGGGACCATGCATGTGTGCACCTCATCGAGATTTTTTCAAATTTCGAATTTGAATTTTTTAAATTAAAGTTTTTTCGATTTTAAATATTGGCTTTAATGCTTCATTTTTCATAGATTTATTATTTTGCTTCTATCGTCTGCGTATCTTAGCAACGGCTATTACGCAACTTATTTTTATTGAATACATTCATTTGAAGGCGATTTTTTTTTTTTTTTTTTTTTTAAATTTGTTATATTTATTAATCGTAATGCAGCAGAAAATATTTATAACAGTTATATTTAATTTTTTATAGTAGAACAACTTCTTATTTTTCAATTTTTAATTAATTCCTTTAAAAGAAAAAACTTTTATTTGTTAATTTTTTTAATTTACAGTATTTATCGGGAAAAATAGTAGTATATACGTAGTAAAAAGGATTAAAATGATTAAAATTTATTTGTTTATATGTTATATTTATTTTTTAATCAACTTTTTGTTTTGTTTTATTTTATTTCATTGGTCGGAATCAAATTGTAATAAAGTGTAAATAGCATGGGCTATAAAATACATGGTTCAAAACTAAAATATTTAATAGATGCTGAGATACAGTCATCTTTAAAATCGTAGTTCTTAAATTGTAGCAGATCCCCCCTACCGTCGATAAATATCCAGATTGAAGTGCCCGGAAAAGATCTTTCTACAGTCACGGGAAATCTAGACCTGATGCAGTGCGGGCGGGAAAAAAGCTGCCGTAGACAGCGGGTACCCTAAGCGAAGTTTGGAGCAATTTCATTTTCTTTTCTTTTTTTTTTTTTTTTTTTTTTTGGTTTTTTCAAGAATGTGGTGTAAAAAAATAAATATTAATTCAATTCTTTCAAAAATTCATTTAAATATAGTGACCAGCGAAGCGGGCGTAGCCTGCTAGTATATATATATATATATATATATATATGCACTTTAATGACTTGATCTAATTAATTATTAGCCAGAATATATTTTTGACTTAAAATGCTTTTTCGAAAATAGAAACAGTCTCTTTTAATTTTTAGTGATAAATTAAGTAATAAAAATAAATAAAAATATAGAGTAAAGGTTAAGCTAAAGTTTAAGCTCAGATGTCCTCATTTTCTGAGGATAGTCCCAAATTTAAAGAAATTTTTCTATGTTTTGAAAAAATATAAGAAAGAAGTTATTTATTATAATTATTAAGCTTTGGTTCTTATTTACTAAGAATCTAAAAATACAACCGTTATTGCATCATTGTAATAATATTCTATGTCATTATATTATAAAGGTACTCTAGGTCACCATGGTAAAGATAGAGAATCTCGATTATTTACTTTTAACTAAGAATTTTTGTGAATTTATAGAGACTCTGAATAAATATTTCAGTAAGTTTACAGAAATTTTTCGAGTGTACGCGAGACTTATATGGGCAAACAAATATACGTTGAATAGTTAGAAAAGACTCTTTAAATATCTTATTTAAATATATTCATCGCAAAAATGAAATTTTAAGGTTATATCTTTTTTTATAAATGGCTGTATTTTCCAATAATTTCAAGTCTCGGTTGGACACGTAAACTTGAAAAACATATTAAATAAGGGTGTAATTTTTTGGAAAAATTTGACGCGTTACTTCTGCCATCTAGCGAGATTGTTATTTTAATATTGTTTCGCTGAAAATAACCAATCGAAATCATATAAAATCTTTGATGTTAGGGTGACAGTATTAGCGTGTTGGAAAGCTGCACCCTGACATCAAACGCTTTTTAAAGTTTTTTTTTTTTTTTTTTTTTTTTTTTTTGAACCGGTATTTAAAGTTAATGGTGCATACGGCCGAAAGAGACATATATTAAATGAAACTAAAAACATTTGTTAAAAAAAATATTATAGTTTTAAAAATTAAAGAACACGCTTTTATAGAAATGTGAACTAAAAACACAAAATATCTATCTTAGTATTAAAATGCAGGGTAAGGGAAAATCTTCTGAGTGACACACCATAATATTTACATACATTTAAATCTTTAATTAAAGTAATTTAGAATTAAACAAAAACCATTTTTAAAAAATCTCCCCTGACTGCGATCGAACACTAGACCTTTAGGTTCGTAGCGCGGAGCTATACCTCAATGCCACGGTGTTCACGTAGGGAAAGTCTTTTTTACAATATAATTTTTTTTTTTGCTCCCAGAGCGGTTACAAACATTCAAACATGCATACAAACATACATACAGGTGAAGCTAATAAAAGCGTGTTAATAATAAGTTAATGAAACATAGAATAAATTTAATTAAAAGTGTATTTAAGTATATTATTCCTTATATTTTTTTGAAAAACAGTTTATTTATTCTTAAATGAATTTATTAAATCTTTAGAAATTACTATTTATACTATCGTTATTATTTTTTTTATAGCACTGCAATAAAAAAATTATTCGCTATTTCTTAAAAAAAAAAAAAAAAAAAAAAAAAAAAAAAATCTTACTGTGTTTTAATTAGAATATTATGTACGATATTCTCGTATGTATCTCGATGAAACTAAATTTTAATACATAAATGCCATTTATATACAATTTGCAGCTGACTTTAAAAATATAGAAATATTGTCTATTATAGCATTTTTTTTTTTTTTTTTTTTTTTTTTTTTAAATAAAATTACACTTTTTGTTTTAATAATTATTTTTTTGTCGGTGTGTAATCTTGTGCACTCAATATATCCGTGATGGATAACCAGTACTTAACGAGAATTCAACAGCATTTACTTGAGACATAAATACACAAAATGATGATCAGTGTACTTTTTAACAATTTCTATAATTATAAGCATAATCACACCAAAAATAGTGATAATTCATTTATAATAATTATATATATATTTTTTCAAAAAAAATGAAGCTACCCAGCAAAAGTATTTTTCGTCATTTTCATTATAGGGTATATTTTCGCAATGTTTTTTATGTTCATGTGATGTATCATTTAAGTGTAATGCTGCTTGCAAAGCTTATATCGAAAAAAACATTATTTCTGATATTTTCAAGATGAAAACAAATAAAATTCGAAATGTACAAATAGCGCAATATCTGTAATATAGAGATAAAACCTTTCTTAATGCTTTTTAAAAATTACAAGTTTTACGAATAATTATCTTTTTTGTTATTCTAAAAAAAAAAAAAAAAAAAAAAGAATCCTGATTATTTTTTGCTCTTATTTCCACAGATAAAATGTACCTGAACCCTAAAGTTTTATAAAATAATAAATAATTCAATAACAAAAAATAAAATAAAATAAAATAAAATAAAAATTTTGAACATAAGTCAAAGTTTGAATCCTTATAGTTTCTTCAAAATAATTCCTCAGATTGTTTTAAAAATATCTTAATGATACTGGGAATGTTACTTTTATTATTTTACCTATTTTTAAATACTTCAGTGGTCAAGAAATGCATGAACTAGCCCTCCCTTACACGCTATGACGTGCTGGGTCATCAGATCATAATTCACCAACTGAAGTTTTTGAAAAACAACCAAAACTGTACACGTTACTGTTTTAACTGCACATTTTTCACAAAGCCCGTAAATGGCGGTTATTTGGCTTTGAGATTAACCATGTAACATGAGAAGATAAGAAGACTATTTTATTATGAATTTTACATAGAAGCAGAATAATGCGTTTTTTAATATAATATTTTCTCTATACGATATTTACAGTAAGCAAAAATAATGGTTATTTCATTTAAGATTAAATATGTAATTACACATTTAAAAATTAACCCTCGAATTATTATGAACTTTCACTTAAGAGGAAATTAAAAGTTATTATGCAATTTATATTTGGATTCATTTGACATTTTTATTGTAAAATTGTGTTATTTGAATATGATTCCTCAAGTTAAGTAAATGCAGTCGAATCTCATTTACGTAAGCACACTTAGCGTGAATTATTTTCAACGTGAACTGTTTCCATAATCCCCGCCAAAATGAAGATCACTTTTTGAAGTACTGATAGCATGAACTTCTGATAACATGAACAATTTTTTTATTCCTTATGAGATTCGCGTTATCGAGGTTCGACTGTATATGTAATGTGAAATTCGATATATTGTTACAATGTTAATTTTTTTTTATTGTGTTTCAATGCAATTTAAAACGTACATTACAATACGAACAATTTAAGAATATTTAAAGTTTTGCTTAAAAAAAAAAAAAAAAAAGAAAAAAAAAAAGAATGTTTGAATAATAGTTACCTTTTAAAGTAGGTTCTATATTTTTACAAAAAGATTTTATTTTTTTCCTTTCAGTGAAAATGTATTCATAGCAGAACGTGAGAAGACGTTCGACGACAGTCTCACATATCACAACCCGCAAGAAAAATGGCAAACTCTAAAAATGGTCCCAATGTGCACAAAAAAATTACATCTCCATCTCGAAAAATATCCACTCGAGAGACAGTTGTGTCAATTTTATTCAATTCATACCTTATATAAAGATAATTTTTTTTAAATAGTACATTTTAAGTTTGTGTCACTTTTTTTGCCTTTATGCGATGTGAAAAAAGAAAATTGAATGTACAATTGTACATACATTACATTATAAAGGTTTTAGAAATGCAAAGAAAGGATGCGTTACATTCGTAACCAAAAATCCTCTTAGGCAGGATTTTTGGTTACAAACGTATTTTTGTTGCATGTAGTATAAAAGTATCCAATATCATTAAATATATGAAGTATAAACGTTCAAAAGAGAAGCAACTTAAAAAAAAAAAAAAAAACAAGAAAGAAAGCTGTCTGTTATTCTTAGGAAGCTATCAAATGAGGCTCCAGAGAAAAAATGCAGTAAATACCTTTAATTCTTTTTCAATTAAAACAGACATAGAAGCGATATAACGATAACGTCGACAGCAATGCATATATGGATACCCATTAAATTTTACAGAGCGTGCGTGTCTCCTTCTACACTTGGATATGCACAACGTATAGTTCAAACAAGGAGTATATTATGCTTTTCAGCTTACAGATAGAA
>OZ005654.1:197280906-197306406 GCA_963930645.1 Salticus scenicus | reverse complement strand
GTTTAAACATCGCAATAAAGAATTGTTTGCTTTTTAAGATCGTTTTGGCATGTTACAGTGCAGGAATTTTCTATTCAAACACGCAAATGCACGTTAAAAAGTTCTTTTTTTAACATTCATATTTATAAAGTGTCATTCTGTACTAAATCGATGATGCTATACAACTTTGTAATTCACATTTCTTACCCTACTTCATAATGTTTTCGAGATACAAATGCTTTTCTGCTATTTTCCACCGAAGGCGCTGTAACCGGTCACATTTCGTAGTCCATTGCCACGTTATTATACTACTATTTACGAGTGTAGCTGCAGTCGTTCATTTAAAAGTGTTAAAACGGACTTTTGTGAGCACCCTATATTTTATTTAGATCTTAATGAATTCATAATGGGATCTATTTCATGCCAAGATCTTTACAACAGAAAGTATTCAAATCAGAGCATCTCTTACGAAGTTAAAAGCTAACAAACAAACAAACAACAACATCAACAAAAACATATAGTTTGAATTAAGAACTCCCCCTTTCTTAAGTCGGTATTTTGAGCTACATTGTATACGCGACGAGCTCCGCTACAACGTGTGCAATGTAATTCAAGTGTAAGAAATATAGCATAGTGTACGAAATTACAAACAAACAAATGCACGTTTTTAGCATTCTATTTTTAGCATCAATATCTACAAACTGTCTATTTGTACTAAATGGATGATACTCTTAAATTTTGTAATTTTTTTTTCTGTATTTTTAACAGTTTTCGAGATAATTGATTGTCACCGCTATTTTCCACCAGGTGGTGCTGTAATCAGTTCAATATTGTAGCGCATGGCCACTTTACTATGCCTGTATACCACTTTTATAAATATAGGTGCAGCCGTTTAGCAGTTAAAGGTGTTTGCACTGACTTTTTAGGACACCCTGTATTTTCTTTAGATTGTAAAGGTATTACAATGGGACCTATTTCAGACCAAAAGCCCTTTTCAACAAAACAAAAAGTATCAAAATTGAAGCATCCGTTCAGATGTTATGAGCTAACAAAAACAACAGCAAAAAAAAAAAAAAAAAAAAAAAAAAACACGGTTTGAATTGAGAACCTTCTCCTTTTTGAAGTCGGTTAAAATATAGAATAAAATTACTTCTGTTTTACTTTTTTCTTTCTATCTTTTTTTTTTTTTTTTTTTTTTTTTTTTTAACGTTATATACATATACACATTCTTTATCATTATTAATTTAATTTTTTAATTGATCATTCAGTTTTATATCTGCGTAATTTTAGATTAGTTTTATCATTAATACTTGAATGCTTCCGAAGGCAGCGGTTTCAAGATATGTTAAATGTCTAGGAAATAGAGAGTATATTTATTTTCGTTCTCATCCATATAATTGGAATTAATTTTATTGGACGTGTATGTGTATGACAGCGTGCATACATGTATTGATAGTTTCTCGTATGAAAACAATATTTAATGTAGCATTCTAGGAATAAAAACTGAATTAAAGAAATATTTGTTTTCTTAAGTTAAAAAAAAAAAAAAAAAAAAAAAAAAAAATTACTTTACTATATTTATAGATATACGGAATATTCATGTGTGATATAGAGCTAAAAAATATCTATCACGGAGAAAAATACTAGCTGATAGATAGCAAAAAATGAAAAACACTATTTTTTGAGTAGTATTTATTTCTAAGAAACTTCTCGAGCACAGAACAGGATTGCAGTCGTAAATCTCAGGATTAATCTCTATTCCATTTATTTTTCTTACATTATAGGATAAAACATAGAGTATAGAACTGTACCTTTCGGGGATGTAAAATTAAAGGTATTTTTTCCTGAAAATAGTTTGGAGCAGCATAGGAATAGTTCAAAATATTATGTATACCTCTCTCTGTGTGTGTGTGCGTGTATTATTATATAAATTTTTTTGTTGTAATTATATTCTTTAAAAATTTAGATATGTTAGTTTTTTGCAGAATTTAATTTTTATAAAAATATCGCCCCAAATTTTTATTTCACGACAAAAATGCATATTATTCACATCTTTACTTTCTGATACCCATATATTCAGAAAGTTTTGTTTTTGGGTAAAATTTTCGAAATTGACTTTTTGTTATATTTAAACGTTTTGTGGTCCCTTGAATCCAAAAATCCTGTTTTTAGCGGTTGGTCAGTGCGTGTGTCTGTCTGTCTGTGTTTGCGCCTGTCTGTGTATATGTTTGTCTGCGTGTATGTCTCTCTGTGTGTCTGCCTTTTATCAGAATATCTCAAAAACAAATTATAGCAGAAACTACAAACTTGGTATTCTAAATATGTATCATATAGGGATGCTACACTAAACTTTTCATTTAGATGAAGCAAATGGTTCGTGTACATGGACACACAAGAGATTTCAAATGCATTATGTCTATGGGGGAAATTGCAGGTAAGTAGAGTTTAAAAACTGTAGGCTGCAATAAACCAAATGAAACGAATATATGCTTTTATATGCGTAGAAACAGGTTTATGTAGAATATGGTGTGGAATTCCGTCACTGTTCATTTACAGGGCGACACAAAAGAAATAGAGTATACTGCGGCAATGCTTGGAAATTGATGAAAACGTATTTCAGGTAGTGCGTTATTAATATAAGATTATATTTATGTCACCATGTGGTGTGTACATAACCTTAAGAAAATATACAGGTCTGCCAATATTTAAGTTATAAGATTCTTTTTTATTGTTAGTGAAAGTGCTTTACTATAATATTTTACCATGTCCAGGAAAGCTGCTCAAAAATTTAAATTAATTATTAATAGCCATATGCTAAATAATGTATTTTTTAAGTGAAATATTCTTCGCTTTGTTTTTTGTATATTTACACGTTTTGAGGCTTCCTCAATGCCGACGTCAGAGTTTTAGCGTTTGATCTTTGTCTGCGTCTCTTAGAGTAAATTATAAAGAAATAATTTCAGGAGATTCAAATGTTGTATTTTGAAGTTAATACATTTGTTACTAGGGAAGTTTGATCAAGATTGATAAATTTCAAGGAATGTTCCGTGTGAAAGTTGTCTGGATAATTTAAAATGAACTTTTGAAGTTAATAACAGTTTTCAGTTCTATATAAATGTAGGTAGAATAATGAAATGTGGGATTGAGGGGGCGGTATCCCCCTTCACACAGAATTATTTTCAAATAAAAGCTGCTAATAACATAATACATAACATATTAGTTATCTTTCTCCTTAATCTCCATCAGCTATTTAGAGTATTAATTTTCTGGGTAAGAGAAAGTCGTGTGAGTGACACACCAGATATTTTATTTTATTTTATTTTATTTTATTATTTATTACAGTTCTTAGAATTCTTTCTATGGAAGTATTTGATAATATATTATTTTGTCTGAAGTTTAATTATTAGTTTTTATGAATTAATTTGTGCATTTTTCATTGTATTAAAGTATATATAGTAAACATACAGTTTGACATATATTTCTTTGTAACTGAGGGCAGTTATAAATAAAAAGTACTTTCATCTATTTATATTATTATAAATTCTTTACGCTTCGACATTTAATTCTTTAAAACAAAATTGGAAAAAAATCAACATAGAAGCAAAATTGTGAGAATAGTATAATAAAATAATATAAGAACAACTAATTATATCAGGATCTATTAATTCTCTGTTTTAAAAAATGCTTTTATGAACACACTCATATATATATGTATTCAATTCTGTTTGTTTCATGTTTACTAAATATATTTGACTCTACGAACCAGAATTGTACTCGTTTTGACTATAGACATAATGTATTTGAATTATCTTGAAAGCTCCTGAACATTACTATTTTTTTAATTTTAACAGAAATTTCAAGTAACATATACACTTGTGCTACAGTCTAAAAATACATAATTTGGACTTATAGCTACCATTTGTTCTTGAGATATAGTCATAACAATCTAACAGACACTTTCATTGAACAACCATAAAAAACATGATTTTTAATTCAAGCGAACTCAAAACGTGAAAATATATAGAATCTCAATTTTAAAATTTTGATCAAATAAATAGTCTTTCTACCATATTGGTGATAGAAAATGAAAATGGAATACATTTTTATACACGTACTCATTTAATAGCATATTTTTTTTTCTTATATACATTACAAAAATATTCTTTTATTTCTTGGTCTAAGCTGGCCTTGTGCTCGAATTTTACACAATGAATTTCCAATCTATTTCTCCTTGCAAGTTTAACATACTAAACATTGGTTTATGTGACATTTAAAATACAAGACATTATATTTATATCATAATATTGTGCCTCCAATAAATTAAGAATGACCATCATAACCGTTTTACAAAAAAATTATACCCACTTGTCTATTATTTTTTTTGTATTATTTATTATTTATATTATTAATTTACATCAATATAACTAAATTCTACACCTATAATTTAATAGTACTATTTTTTTCCGTAACGTATGGCAACAGAAAGTGTTTATTCTTAAAAAATATATATATATATTTTTTTTTTTCAAACTGTTTTTTTATGTATAAGTTCTGGAAAATTATACAGCTATTCTGGTTTAGTTTTATTTTCTGCAAACGAAAGAACTTTATTATATAGGTATACAGGGTGTTTCAGTATCACGATAATAGAGTACATATTGACGATTCAGAATCTTATAACAATTCAGTGTCAGACATACTTTCCTGGCGTGATGGAAAATACAGAGTTATCAGAAATAAAAAGATGCCACTTAAATAAATATTCGTTCTGATAGTAAATATTAATTCTGATAATAGTGAATTTGTCTGAATGTTTGACAATTATTTTTTTCTTGATTTTGTTACTGTTTATTATTAGTAACGCTGAATAAGTATATAGCATATTTGCATTTGCTAATTCAAATTCATAATTCAGTTAGTACAGTAATTTAAGGACGGCGAAGTCCCTTGCTGTCACTTTTAATAGTGTTGACGAAATGTGATGGACTTCGTTCCGTCCTGTTGAGCCATAAAAATTCTATTTGGACTCAAAAACAGATTAAAGGGTTTACTGTGGGTTTAGCTCTAAAAATGTCGAAATTTCTAATATTATATATATATATATATATAGATAGATATAGATATAGATATAGATATGTAGATACGATACAGATATGTAGATATTGATTATTTTATATTCAATTCAATTCAGTTTTATTATTTTATTTTTATTATTACTTTGTTAAAATTTTATACGCATTCATTTAAGACTGTAATCTGAAACTTACAGTTTTTTTTTAATTAATTGTATTTCTTTCTTTCTTTTTTATTTTTTTTTTCAACTTAAACTTATCTATCTTAACTATCTTATCTATCTTAACAACTTAACTATCTTTCAACTTAAACTTAGTATCAAATATAATACTTATTTTTTACTCTGATTTTAAAAGAACCGAGAAAAAATAAAAGACAATTTCATTTGCTGATTAAGTAGTATAATTATTTTTATCATAAATATTTTTTTAAGCATTACTGACTAGGTAAATATTAATTTAAGAAAAAGACTTAACTTAGAACAAAGCAATTTAATCCCTTATGAATATTCATAGCTTTTAAAAAAAATAATAATAATATTTTTATCTCATCAGTGATTAGTCAATTTTAATCTCTATTAACAAACAAACTTATTAAAAAATTCTATATATATTGCAAAGTAAAGCTATTTTTTTAATTACTTAAATATTTACATTTATTTATTTTTTTCAGTGTAGATACATTCTACATATTTATATATATATATATATATATATATATATATATATATACAATGCTACGGTTATAAAATGCTAGAATTTTAAAACTAACCATCAGAGCGACTTGATATTTTACCGGAGCAATAGTGAGTCAATGGAATTTTGTTTGGCAAAAGAAAAAAAAGTTCCAAAATTTGTCGTTAATTATCCGTAAAGTATTTGTCACATGAGGCTCCTCTTTTTCTCTTTTCACTATAACTGTTTCCGGTGTAAACATATATTCTTGTCTTTTTGCTAAAAAGGAAATGTAGTAAATCCTTGACGTCTATTGTTTTCTGCTATTTCTTTGTGTTGCTAACAAGTTTCCTGTGTTTAATGAGTCAATTTAGACGCTTTCCCTGACATTGACCTGACAGCGCAATCTATAGGAACATGTTGGAACTACTCTTTACCTCCTCCAAACAAAATTTCATTGCCTCACGATTTCTCTGGTAAAATATCAAATCGCTCTGATGGATGGTTTTAAAAGTACAGCGTTTTGAAATCGTAACATTAATTATAACCCTACATATATGTTTAAAAAAATGCACATTTTTTAGCTTTTCTGATTGATTGTAGGGAAAAATGACTGAGCTAGGGTCCTAGGCCTAAGGGTTTAATGTACTCCGTGGTAATCTTTCTAATGGGTGCTAACCCGTATTTTCGCGAGTTTCGAAGAAAACTGCGAACGGTTAGGTCGATGAGCGTGACAGTTTTTTAAAGGATAAATACTGATATGAAAAGAAATAGGTCAGTCTAAATGTACCTATAAAAAAAAAAGTACTTAATAAAGAATTTATTAGAAGCTATCTTTAAAATAAAAATAAACTGAATTCTCATTGTTAAGATTCTTCTCTTTTATACAAATTACAAATTCGTTTTTTTTTCTTCTTATTTTAACATTTTTTAGCATTTTTTTACCAATTTCTAAAAAAAAAATATATATATATATATATATATAATTTTTAGAATACATGAATTATTAAACAGTTATAGTAGTTTATAAGTAGTAAGCAATTGGAGTCAAGATTTCTTTCAGATTAAAGATAGTATTTACATTTGTTAAACAGGTATCTGAATAATGCATCATTTTTTTTTCTTTATTTTATAATGAATGTAAAATGTTTATGATCTAAATTTCTTTCAAAAGATTGAGATATGGAATGGCAATATTTTAAAGACCTTATTATTTGAAAAAATAAGCGTTAATAAATGTTTTTGTTTTTTCTTTTCCTTTTCAAGTATCTGAAGATACACAAATCGGAAAATAGACTGTAATCGTGGCATTTTGATTATCTAGATTTAATTATAGTGTTATTTTTTTAATAATGACACAAAGAAAAAATACCTGTCCTTATGACCTATAGATTCAAATTATTTGAAGTCCATTAGAGTCTCAACACATTGAGCGATTAAGCTGATTTCATTTTCTTTTAATGAGAATATTAAGCAATACAAAATATTCTAATATTATTTTTTTATATATATAAACTTTATGGCATTCTAATATATTTTAAAAATAATAAAATGTGAAGATTTACCTGCGTAAATATATTATATACTTTATTTTTGGAAAATAGTGGTACGAAAAGTATATAAAAAATAGTCGCCAGTAGCAGCACTGAGATAGTGACTAAAATGTATAGATAATCATTAAATGAGCGAAAATGTGTCGGAGAAAATGGAAATTAAGCCAATAATCTCAAAAATTCTAAAGTGACAAGTTTTAAAATAATAACCAAATTAGTTTTCTAGTTATTTTTATAATATCGGAAAAGATTAAACATATTTTTTTGCTTCAGAAGGTATTATTGTACAATAAAGTAGATTTACTTTTACCAAAAAAAAAAAAAAAAAAAAAAAAATCTAGAATGGCACCACTCGAGTTTGAGAACATTAAGTAATTAACGATTTTTAAATAAATTAATGTAAAGTCGGAAATTAATCAGCTCAATTGACGTCTAACGTTGTTGCACTTCAAATAATCTGAGTACATAACTCAGAATGATAAAGAATTTTTCGTTCCGTTCCTGTAAAAACTTAGAAGTGTTAGATTCTCTAAAATCTATATAGTTTCTTCGACGATGAGCTATAACACCTATACAAATTTCCTGTTCGTTCGGATAAGCAGTTTAGACGCTATCGTACTTTACATAATTTATGTCCATAGACCATAATGGTAAGGGAGCTTTTGCTGTAATCCTATAAGTGCTATCGAAACTAAAGACGTAGCCTTCCTTCATCAGGTGCAAAAAACACGTGCCTTGGAGGCAAAAGCAAGACTGGCAAAAGCATGTCTTGCTTTTGCCTCCAAGGCAGTAGCACGTGTTTTTTGCACCTGATGAAGGAAGGCTACGTCATTTCGAAACCGGTTGTACTGGCTTAAAATTTATGGTGTGTGAAGAAGTCTTATTGTCTATTTACCTATAAGGACTAGATGGCAGTTTGCGCGACGATGACTTATAGCATACTACCAACTTCCAGTTCATTAAAACAAAGCGTTTTATCGCTATGGTTCTCACTCACACACGCAGAAAAATACATCAAGAAAAATCGTGTAAAATCGTAGATATTTCTAAAAAGGAAGTTCATGTCTAGATCAAAATTGGTGGTGTATAACTAGATGTCATGAAAGTCACAAGAATGAATTTGCAACATTCTACCACCATTAGTTTTTGAAAAATGAGTAATGCAATCCATTTTGCAAATGTATCTGTTACGATACTTTCCTTGCATAGTATATGCAGAAAATAAGAAGGCTATCTATAGTTTTACGAATACTGCCAAAACTCGTAGCAGCGAAACTCGTTGTTATGTTACCAAGTTTGTCGCTAAAGACAACCATTATGAAAACCATTGACTGACTTTTTTTCCATTGTAACTAGAAAGCTACCTTTTCTTCAAGAATACTTCTAATGCAAGAAAGAACTTTAATTCATCTTAATAATATGCTTTTCTAGCTAATTTCACTTGTAAAATCTTTATTTAGTTTCACGGTTTGAAAATCATGCGCGAATATAAATTATGACTTTCACTAAATAAATAAATTAATAAATAAATAAAATAAATAAGTCAGTAAATAATTAAATAAATTAAATAAATAGGTTAGTAAATAAATAAATAAATAAATACAAAATCTATATCTATTTGGGAACATACAGCAAATATATTTTTCATCAAAAACATTTAAAAATATACTTATGAGAAGCTACTAAATCCAAAACGATAAAAGAGAACTTTGATCTTTCTAGTTATATTAATTATTTGTATAATAAATATTTACATGTGTAATTCTTTAAACAAAGAAATGTACCCATATGAACTACGAAGAATTCTAATGAATTAAATGAGTTAGCTTGAATTAAGATTAAAGAATTTCATGGAAGAGACATATGAATACCTTTTTGAATGAAAGCGTAATCGGCTTTTTTCATATTTTTCACATAACATTTCTGTTTCAAATACGTATTATGTACACAAATGAATGAATGAATATTTTATCTTTTTTTTTTTCAAAATGTTTTAATGCCTCGGGTAAATTTCAATTTTCTATAAAGCAATATATACTCTATATTTCAAGTTCGAAAGTAATTTTCTATCTTTTCTGTTTACAGTACGATTGTAAAGACAGTAAATTAAAAATTTATATTTTGTGAATTTTGTTTCGTGAGTTATAAGTTTATTACACAAACTATTTCATTTATTTGAATCAGAGCTTTAGTATATATTAACTTGCATTTCTTTCTTTATATATGATTGAAATTAATCTGGAAAATATTGATTAAATGACCATATTGTGTCAAATTTATAGTAAAAAATACGTGACTATAATTCGAAGTATGTAACTATAAAAATGTGTATAATGACCACTATAATTTCCTATATTATCTATTATATGACTATAACAGGTAATATAAGCTAGATAGTGTTAAACGTTTGCTATAAATACTATTTAGAAGCGAAAATAGCCAAGCAGATTGCTACCGAACTTTATACGTGTTCAATTCATGAGATGTGATTGATGAAAAAATATATATAGTTTAAAAATATCCATCATAGGATACTTAACTTGGAAGACCAGTAGTCGATTTTCAATATATTAACACATTCCACTATTTACGCAGATTATTGCGTCATCTTATGTGCTGATTGCATCAGACGCATTCTACTGCTATAAATAAAGGTGTACGACACGTTTATCGCCAAATGTTTATTGGATTTTGCCGAAGACAGTGCTGTTGTGTAATTATTGTAATGGGTAAAAAACCTTCACTCACTGTTACAACAACGTAAAAAATATCGACAATGAATAAAATTTCATTGTCTGAACGTCAAATAAGTTCGAGGGTAATTATGGGCAAGACAGCTGTGCACCTAGCTATTAGTAAATTATAAATTTCGGGAAAGTTTGTGGACCTTAAGAGTCGTTTCTTTTTCTTACTTGGAGTAAGTCGAGGTTTCCTGACAATTTTTGTGGGATGATAAATCAAAATATTTGGCCAAACGTCTTGAAATAGTACTCACAAATATATTAAATGTATTTGTGAGATAAAACTACTGTACAAATATAGTTGTAATTAATTCAGAACCTGAAAAGTCATCGAGTTGAAAAATTTAGTGGCTGCCACTTGGATGAAAATAGCAGAGAAAGTTGCTCAGTGAACTATTTAATCTAAGATATTGTTGCAAATTTGAATTTTTTTTTTTTTTTTTTTTGTAGAAATTCTTTTAAAGAGGCTTAATAAGTTGACTAAATGTTAATTTTCTGCAGTTCTAGTTTGTTTTAACGTTAAAATAGCCTAATTTTCCCTTAAAAACGCATTAAAAAGCTCCAATATGGCAAGTAATGGATTTGGCGCCAATGGCGACTTTTCCACTTGGCGACTTTTTTGGCGACTTTTGGCGAGAAAATCCATAGTTCATTAATAAACTTCATTGAGACACTTATATAGTCTAAGTATACATAAAAATTCAAACAAATTCGGAATACGCTTTTTACAATTTGAATTTGAAATTTTCAAGTGGTCTCCACTTGAAAACAAATATGGTATAGCAAAAATGGTATAGCAACTTGGTTAAGAAACTCATCCAAGATATGCATAACACAATTTAAGATACTGTCCAAATTTCGTTCGATTTGGAGTATTATTTCGGAAGTTATCGGGATTTAAAATTTTCAAGTGGTAGCCTGATTTAAAGTGGCCCTGCTTAACTTAAGATATCCACCACTTTATTAAAAATGGCGGATACGTTCATTAATAAACTTCATTGAGGCTCGTATATTATAGTCTATGTATACATCAAAATTCACACAAATTCGGAATATGCTTTTTACAATTTGAATTTGAAAATTTCAAGTGGTTTCCACTTGAAAATAAAATGTTGGAGCAACTTGGTTAAGAAACTCATCCAAGATATTCATGACACAAATTAAGACGCTGTCCAAATTTCGTTCGATTTGGAGTATTATTTCGGAAGTTATCGTGGTTTTAAATTTTCAAGTGGTAGCCTGATTTCAAGTGGTTCCACATAACTTAAGATGTCTGCCACTTTGTTAAAAATGGCAGATAAATTTCATTAATAAAGTTCATTTAGAACCTTATGTAGTCTAGATTTACATAAATATTCAAGGAAATCTTGCTTTAAATGTGCATTGTGGGTTTGAAATTTTCAAGTGGCTGCCACTTGAAAACAAAAAGTCGGAGCAACTTGGTTAACAAACTCATCCTAGATATTTATAAGATCAGTTCACTGTCCAAGTTTGGTTTGATTTGGAGTATTATTTCGGGAGTTATCGTGATGACAAAATTTTCATTATAGATAGATAGATAGATAGATAGATATAGATAAACGAAGTGATTACAATAGGTCGATTTCTAAAGAAATCAACCTAATAGCATGAATACCACCATTCAGTATTAGTGATGCGAATTGAAATATAAATAATATAAAAGTTGTTAAATGGTTAAATAAAATTAAAATTTCCATTAAAAATTTTCTGTAGCCGAAATTTGCTAAATTTTGCTACTAAAGTCGCAAAAGTCGTCGATTTCATCTTCGGTAATTTTCGTGTGACAAAACTTCATACTTTACACTTTTAGGTTAGTCCCATGAATGTTTGCTATAGTGGAGCTTTAATATTTTCATGGATCGTCACTAAGTAATTCAACAAAAATTCCTGTGTCTCGTATTTCGACTTAATTTGTAATCTATTAATCTAAGTTTCTTTTAAAGAATTTCATATTTATTTTCAGTGTATTAATATGGCCATTAAGTGGCCCGATATCAGTAAAGGAGTGAAATAAACTTCTCTTATGTAATTTGATGAAGCGACTACAGTAAGTTAATATTTATACCTGACAAAGAGTTTAATTTGAAATACGCATATTTTTATGCGTTTAGAATTTTAAAGATTATAATATACACTTTAATGCAATAACGCACTTTTTCCTGCAAATTATACTTGCAATGTTTATCTAGTGCAATTTTTAAATATTACACTACTATTATTTACCTACAATGCAATTTACACTACAATTTACACTACCTTTATTTATCTACAATTTACTATTACTTTGCTAATAGTTCTATCTAAATAAGTAGATTTTTTTTTTTTACTCTCGCTTTTTATACACTGATAACTATGTGAAATGCCTGTAAAAATCTCAACGGGTTAAAAAAGTGTTTAAAAATGTAAAATTAAAATAAAATAAAATAAAATGAAAGAAAGAAACTAACACTACGTAGTTTTTTGTGAGTACAAACTATGATTTTTAGTATTTTTTGCATTATGCGCATTTAAAATCAAATAATATGATATATATATATATATATATATATATATATATATATATATAAATTGGATTATACCATATAATAACCATGTAAATATATATATATATATATATATATATATATATATATATATATATACTGTTTTTTGATATTTTTTCATAATTATATAAGCAATTTAAATAAAGATGAGGCAGAACATATTACAAATTTCTGATGCATACAAACAAGCAAATTTCTGTAAAAAATACGCTTATACATATTTTTTTTTTTTTTAATGTGTGTGTGTCAGCTTTAAAAAAATATTTAAAAACAATATTTAACTTTGAATATACTCTCTTTTTTACAATTACTATTCAATTCACGCGGTGATGGATGTAGAAAGAAAGAGATGTACACATCAATCCTCACATTTAACTGTGAGAGCCCATTATACATATTCATATATATACAAAAGCATACCTATGTATTTTGAATTCAGCTCAATGATTTTTTTTCCTTTCTAAATTTCTTTTGTATTGCATAAATATATCTATGAGGAATTCAAATGTCAAAAGTACTTTTTTTTTTGTAAACAAATATTTTAATAAATTAGGTTATTTTTCAATGGAATGAGACCACTCGACTAAATAATTAATGGTTATATAAAAAATTAAAGTAAGAAATGTCGTTAAATAAACAAAGAAGAAAATTATAACAGGGTATTTGAATATTTTTCTTTATATAGTATCTTGTTTAAATTAACGCTATTTCTCTTCAGATACTTTTTTTAGCGCATAGTCAATGGTTATAAAGAATTTGTTCTTCTGTCCTATTAAAAATCTAGAAGTGCTCTACTCATCAAAATCTATACAGTTAAAAAATGGGACGGTACTTTTAACATTTATTTAAATTTTCAGATCAGTCGGATGAGACGTTTAGACGTTACCCCATAATTTGGGCCCATAAGTCACAACGATAAACCATTTTTTTTTTGTGTGTGTCCCTCTAAAAAACTATAAGTTGTACATATTCGAAAATTCATACAGTTAGTGTGACGGTGATATATAACATGTATATAAATTTTCAGCTTAATCGAATATGACGGATATGACGTTTAGGCGCTATTGCACTTTAAAGAGTTTGAGGCCTTAGGGCATAATGATAAAACATTTTTAGTTGTATCCCTGTAAATAACTATGCATGTTATATTCATCGAAATGTATTCAAGACCTGCAACGATGACATATAATAACATGTGTATAAATTTTAAACTCAATCGAATAAGGCGTTTAGACGCTATGGAAATTTACAATATTCGGGGCTATTTTGACCCCAATTATTCAGATTTTTTTTTTGTGTGTGTGTCCTTGTAAAACAACAATAAGCAGTAGATTCAACAAACTTTATATGGTTAAGACGCTATCACACTTTAAAGAATTTGGTGCCACAGAGCATAAAGACAAAGACTTTTTTTTTTTTTTTTGTGACCCTCTAAAGAAGAAAAACAAACTATAAGTGCTGGATTTACCACAATCAATAAGGTTTGTGCTGCGGTGAACTATAACATACATACCATTTTTTATTCATTCGAACAAAGCGTTTAGACGCTATTGTGTTCACTCAAATACCTACACATATGCATACAGACACATATACATATGGCATCGTAAAATTAGTAATTATGAATTCAGAGAACCTAAAAATTTGTAAAAGCACCAAAATTGCAAACTGGATTTTTGACATGATTGCAATACTTTCCTAACATATGCATATTTGGAAAGTAAAAATAATAAAACGAAATTACTTTTAACGGTTGTTGCATACCGTTAAAAGTAAAAAAACGAGTCGGTTAACAGAAGAAAAAAAATAATGAAATGAAATGAAGATATATAACATTTTTCGTAATACTACTTGTTTTGTTTATTTAAATTATTAGTATTATTATCATTATTACTATTGTTATTATTACTTTAACAGATAGAATTTATTTTACAATATGTGTCTTTCTATTAAATACTACGTCTGTTGATTAATAAATAATTTTACAATTGCATTTTTAATGTTTATTATAAAAAAATAAAAAAATGTTGAATAACATTAATAACAGTAATTAATATATTCAAGAAATAAATACCTTCTAAATGTGTCTCAAATTTTCTTTTTAATTATGAATGTCCTTTCTGTAATCACCATCTTGATTTAATGAGATTTTCTTTTTCTTTTCTTTCTTTCCTTTCTTTCTTTCTTTTTTTTTTTTTTTTATATATATTGTTGGATTGCTTCAGAAATTCAATCTCACCTAATTAACAAAGAATTAATTTTTACAAGGATTTTTCTGTACTATTTTTTAAGCTATGCAAATGACTATCATAAAAAATTAATACGGTAAGTAAAACTATTATTTTTTTTCTACAACTTTTTTCAATGAAATAACATTGTCATTCAAATATAGATTGTATTTCATAATATGATACGCTAATTACATTTTATCGAACAGTTATACAAAGTAAAAAGCCTATTAAATTTTAAGCAAAATAATTATTATATTTTTGCATATAACATTATTATTAAATTAGATAGTAATGTTTTCTTAAAAAATTAAAAAATACCATATTATCGTCGATGAATTTTCATAATTTGAACAATAAGCCTCGCATTTTGGCATTTATCTGAAACGGTAAGTTATTTATTAGAATGATTTTAAGTATTCATGATTAAATTACTCAAATTTTATTCTTAGTAATTGATTCTGTAAACATTGAACAGTTGATACAGGTTTTGTGTACTTCTCTACTGGCTACATTTTATTTACTCGCTATTATATCCGTTATTCGGAACGCAAATTGCAATTTGGGCATTGTGAAATTTACATTAAATTTCAGTGCACAAACAATTATGCAAATTAAGATATATACATACACGCACACGCACTCGCACACACACAGACACACACACATACACACACACACACATACATATATATATATATATATATATATATATATATATATATATATATATATATATATATATATATATATATATATATATGAGTGAAATTTTTCAAATGATACTTATTAGCTATGACAATTAATTCTTTCTCTTTATCATCATATTAAGCTTCCATCAAGATAATTTTATCCTAATTATATGCTGTGAATAATAAGTAATTTTCTGTGCAAAGAACGGATACTACAGCTAATATACAAATATATATTCAAAGAGTTGGTAAAGAGGGATATACAGAAACAGATTTATATGGATTTAATGTCGATTCGTTTTGTGATACTCTCTGGTTCTATGTGTAATAATTTAAGTTAAAATATATTTATTAAATCAAAAATTAATATGAAAGCATGTATACTTTTAATAAAATTGCATCCACTAAAATACCATTTATACAAAAAATGCCAATGTAATATTAATTCAAAAGTTATTAATTGTCATAGTTAATATGTAGAATTTGAAAAATTTTACACATATGCATATATATATATATATATATATATTGTAAATATTTAAAAAAATTTGCATTTTAAATTTCTTAGTAAAATATTAGTTAATTAGTCAAAAATAATATTTTTATATGAGAGGTATTTCTACAATCTAATAATGAGTTAGTATAAAAATGTAATTAATATGTAGTAAATCTAATGGAAGGTAAATAACCAGAATTAAATTTGAAGCATATAGATGGTTACTGAATTAAATTTTAAATGGAGAAGATGATTAATATTATGATAATTTTATCAAAATGCATTCGCATTACATATACTTATATTTTATCATAAGTAATGTAAGTGTTATAACATTATCATTTTTTTATTTACAATAGATATTTATTACTACTTTTTCAATATATAGATATTTGAGTTTATCCCAATAACCATTGAGTTTATCCCAATTTGAGTTTATCCCAAGTACATCCCAATATTTTTGTATAAAATTTATTAACTAGAATGTAATAAAATCCACATCATATAAATTCTATTATTAATAAAGTAAATTTTCCTTTTTTTATTCTGTTCATATGAATTTCAAAGTACAGTTTTTAACAAGCAGTAATTGGCAAAACGTTACAGACTAGGCGAAAATTTTACGGACTGTACATTTCTTGATAAGTGTAACATGACTATTCAACTAGCTTTACATTTAACAGAATTGTGTAAGTATGTGCGTAATTGCTCACCTCAATGCGTACCTTTAGCTTCTGTACGCCTCTGAACTTTACAGACTATTTTACATTACATGCCAACATTTATAACTTATTCAATAACACTTTAAATACCCACCTTTTTCACATTATATTGTGAGACTTTCTTTCTTCTTGTTTAATTATATATAGTATAGCATTGTTCTACAAAGTCATTTGTGTGATAAATAATCGGTTAGTAATAGTGGTAAGCTCGTTAGTAAGCTTGGCATATTTTCCCCCAAAATTCTCAGCAGAGATTAAAGCATGCAAACATAAAATAAAGCATTGCAATTAAAAAATAATAATTATTTCCGTCGACTCTGATGAAAGCTATTGTCTGTATCGGAAAGATTATTAAACAAAGTTTGTCAGTTGTGTTCTCGTTTGAAATTAGTCCACTTGGATTATCTGTGATGAAGAAAGAAAAACCAAATGACGGAAGAAACAAATTGTGAATATAATTCGATTAGAAGGTTATAAATAATCAAGAATTTTTAATAAATTTTCTACTATTTACCTTGAATCAAATGAGAAATGAATATAGCGCAATGTATTTCGTTTTTACTTTCCGAACACTATAGTGAGGAAAGTATTGTAATCATGTCAAAAATCCGAATTCGAGATTTTGCTGTTTCTATACGTTTTGAGGTCCTCCGTTTTCACTATTTTTACGATGATGTATGTATGTGTGTGTGTATGTGTGTATGTGTGTATGTGTGTATGTCTGTGAGTGAACACGCTAGCGTCTAAACGCTTTGTTCAATTAACCTGAAAGTTGGTACGCATATTGTAAGTCACCATAGTACGAACCCTATAGATTTTGGTGAATCTAGCACTTATAGTTTTTTTACAGGGACACAAAGAAAAATTCTTTATCATTATGGCCTATGGGAGCAAAATCTTAAAAGTGCGATAGAATCTAAACGACTTATTCAATTGAGCAAAAAATTTATACACATATTATAGGTCACAAATATTCAATCTGTATAGATTTTGGAGAATCTAGAACTTATAGTTTTTTTACAGGGACACAAAGAAAAATTCTTTATCATTATGCCTATGGGGCCAAATTTTTAAAAGTGTGATAGCGCCTAAACGCCTTATTAATCTGAGCAAAAAATTTGTACACATGTTATAGATCGCAGTTGAACTAACTGCATAGACTTTGGTGAATCTAGCACTTACAGTTTTTTTACAGGGACACAAAAAATTCTTTATCATTATGGCCTATGGGACTAAATTTTTAAAAGTACGATAGCATCTAAACGCCTTATTGAATTGAGCTGAAAATTTATATGAGTATTATAAATCACTGTTGCACTAACTATAAGCATTTTGGTGAATTTAGCATTTATAGGTTTTTACAGGGACACAACGAAAAATTCTTTATCATTATGATCTATGGGCTCAAAGTTCAGTAGCGTTAAATAAAACATCGTGTAATAGATGGAGAAAAATACTCAAACACTCTATTATGGTTTTCTCCCATTTGTTTGTTTAATAACTCCTCTTTCTTTACTTTATCTACGAAACTGTTAATTACTCAATGTTCGGAAAGTCGAGTGGAGTCACTCCAGATTTTTTAGTTTTATATATGCATTTCAAAGTGTAGAATTTTATAATGTCTTCGCGTCTGAATCTTAAAATATGTCATTGCAGAAATGTAACTGCTGTCACCAGATGCAAAACCTGCTTAAATAAGAACAATATTATATTAAGTGTATCTTCATATGTGGAAAGGTGTTAGATATTAATTTTGGATATCCAAAGTGAAGATATATTTATTAGATGTACGCGCAAATTTGCCAGATAAGCCAATTTTTGTCCTTCTTGTTGTTACAAGGTTTGTAGCATTTTACAATATATATATATATATATATATATATTTATAACATTTACGATTTTAGATTTTTGGCAATATTTTTGCTATAATCTGTCGCATAACAGCAAGATTTTTCTTTAAAATATCTTATTTGTAAAGTTTATGGAATAACAGATCAGTTAAGAAGAAACAGTAAGATCAATTGAATAGAAAAACACAATTACAAATCATATTTGCCAGCTTTAAACTGGTTCCGTGAAACTAATAGTACTCGTTGTTTTCTTTCCCCCAACATTTTTAAAAGAGTATGATTTTAATCATAATTACATATTGAAGAAACTTTTTCTACGAAATAAAAAGTAATAATAATAATAATAATAATAATAATAATAATAATTAAATGAACTGGGTACAAACGATTTTACGGAATAAGTGGAAAAGTTTGAAACTATGACAAAATTTAAGGAACATAAATCACTTTTTATTAAATCCAAAAAACCCAGATCGGCATCTATAGCAGTAAAAAACAGGAGTATAAAGGTGAATTGCTTTTGAAAATAAATTCATTTTATTGTACGAATTTCATGAAATTAATTGTTTCACTGGAGTTAAGAGCATATTATTGCTTTTAAATTTGGATCAAATAAACTATATATATATATCAAGAGAAAATAAGTCTTAAAACATTTTTAACATATAATAAAAGATTGTATTATTGAAATAATTAATTTTTACGATTATAAATATAGTTTTAAAAATATTTAAATTATCTTGACATGTCTTTTTTTTTATAACTCTCTAATTAGAATTAAAGAAGCATTTTAAAATAAACACACACACACACAACAAAACAAATATACATAATAATAATAACAACAACAACAATAATAATAATAATAGTAAAACTGTTTAACTTTTCTGATAAAAAAATTAAGTATTAATTGACATGATATATGTTAGATATGATGTTTCTAGACATGAAATGGAATACAAATCTGTAAAGCTTTTATTTCCGTTGAAAGGTAATATCTTTGTAAATATATATTATGTTTTACAACGTTTCAATTCTATTTTTCGATGAATATTTCTTATATACAATATCCTTTATCTAAACTATAATTTAATTAAAAAAAAAAATGAATACTAAAAACCGAAATTTGAAACTCATGCACAATTAATGATAAATAATGCTTAAGATTTCCATGCACTAGTGAATTCTCGAAGGACTTTTATTATTATTATTTTTATTATTACTATTATTATTATTACTGTAGTTGTAGAAATACTTATATAAATCATTACATTATACTACGTAATATCATATTTAAAGATAATATGTCTTATATTGATATATATATATCTGTATATATATATAAATTACGTGTCACGATGTTTGTCCGGGGTAAACTCCTAAACTAAGGAACCGATTTTAATGAAATTTTGCACACTGTGTGCAGTTTGGTCCAACTTGAGAGATAGGATAGTTTTTATCTCAATTTATTGTCACAATATTGTTTTATTGCAATTATTTGTTAATTATAGACCTTTATTAAAGTTGCTCCAAAATATCTGTGAGTTCCATTAATTTAATTGTTGCCAAAAAAAAAAAAAAAAAAAAAAAAAAAATACGAGTTCATTTTCTTTCGACATAAAAATAAATACATTTAATCAAACGTGAACGTTAAAAAATTATAAAAAGTTAAATTATGCATTTCACGAAAATTGACGTCATAATCAATTTAAAGATTTTATACACATTGATAAAGTGCTAATGTAGTTCTATCATAGATATAGTAATATATATAGATCTCTCATCCCCATGTTATCGTACAAAGATTTTTGATGCCGAAAAAAAAAAAAAAAATAAATAAAAGTTTTGGAAACAGCCATTAAGTGGTATTGAAAAAAAAAAAAAAAAGAAAAAAAGAAAAGAAAGAAAGAAAGAAATATGAATTTGAAACTGTATCTGGAGTCTTCCATTCCCCTTTAGCAAATAAATTATTCATAAATTTTATTTGCTAAAATATTAGTATGTATTCCCGCGTGTATTCACTCGGGGAAAGACGGCCATATTTTGGTAAAAACGTCGTCTTTTCCCAAATGAAAAGGAATTTTTTTCTCCCCAATGATCACTCTATTCTATATATGCTATACTATATCTATGAGTTCTATACGCAAGCGAAGTGTGACTCACTGACCGTCTGTGCAGCCAAGAAAAAGATTTCCTATGTTAATTGCCCACTGGATTTTTTGTAAGAAATTATTAAAAATCGAGGAAATTTATTTCCCGATTTTAATCCTTATATTTGGGTATAGATATGTATTAGTTATCGCGGGTGTTAGATTGAATTACTTTGCTGTCAAATTGACAAAATTTTAATTTTAAATTTCAAAACTCTGTCACCCTTGGCTTTTTTTATTATTATTATTATTATTTGGCGATCAAAAGCGTAACACGAAAATATACATGCCAGATGTATGCATTGTACGAAATGTAATATGTATTATTCATTGTACGTATGTATGACATGTAATATGTATTGTACGAAATATTTTTTCATATTATTCATTACTCTTTTAATATAAGTTGTTAAAATAACCATGATTTTTGAAAGGAATTAAATATTTTCGCCAGATAATTTGGCGATATTCTTTTTTTTTCGCCAAGGATGACAGAAATGAAATCTATTCCGCTGCAAAATATTAGTATCTTACATCAGATATTTTATTTAGACATTTGAAAACAAATTTGACTTCAAACTATGACAGAATATTTATCATTTTCCTTTTAATTAGTATATTATTAGTATATTAAAATTTAAAAGCATAGTATATAAAAAGTTTTTTTTTTTTTTTTTTTTTTTTTTTAATCTTATAATTATTCTTATCTTAATCCTCAATGTTTCCCATCTTTATTAACTTGAATTTACCATTAAAATTTTAACATACTCAAAAACTTCTCATCACTTCGTTAAAATACACTAAACTTTTCCAAAATCTTTTTCTATTTAAAATGATACATGTATTTACTTTAAATGTCCAATATTTCATAAGATTTCCAATTTTAAAGTTTTAAAATATTTATCAAATTTACTTATTTTTCTGGTTTAGCCTTATTGTTTTCCTTTTTATAACTACAGCTGTTGCCCTCTTTAAAATATTTAAAATGATGAGGTCATTTTATAGTAAGATTATCCATTATAGCATATATTATATTTCACTCCTCCATAAAAATTTATTTTAAAATAGTCTGTTTCTTTTATACTTTTATTTTAATAGAATTTTAATAGAATTTAATTTATATATTAGTCATTTTAGCAATTTTATCCAAAGTAGCATTAGAAATAATATTATCACTTCTCCATTAAAATTTATAGGACCCTACAATAAAATTAATTTGTGCTTAATATCAACACTACGAAAATTTTTATCAATCGCTTCCAAATTTTGACCTAAGTTTCAAATCTCAACCCTGTGGGTTTTTACATCGGCTACAACGTTTTCGTCTTTGTTCGTAAATAATAATTTAACTGTACTAAATAGTTTACAGCCGTATAATTCAACGTATAACTTAGTCACAGCAACGCGTGGCCGGGTCTGCTAGTATATATATATATATATATATATATATATATATATATATATATGTGTATGTATGTATGTATGTATATGTATGTAATATAAAAATATATATATATATTGTTTCTACATGTTATTTCTGAATTATTATCATAATACCGGATTTTTTTTTGTATAAATCGCAGGACAGTTATACCAATCATACACAGAAAAATCCAATTAACATCAAAGCCTTTTTTTTTTATAAACGAGGTGTTGTCAAGTTTAAATATGGCTTTTGTTTTAAATTTAACATTTTAGTGTAAATTGATTTATTAAAGTGATTTAGTGTAAATTGGTTTAGTATAAATTGATTGACATACTAGTTATGCGCAGAAAAATACAGTATATCCTTTTTATATTATGATCTATGATTTATCCGTTTAATTTCAAGATATATTTAGTCATTATTTTAACCACATTTCAGTCAGTCAGTATTGTATTAATATAATTTTAAAACATTCATTTCTATAAAATTTAATTTCACATGTAAAATTAATAAGTATTTTTTAAGTGTGAAATATAGAAAAACTTTACAAACATGTTAGAGGATATAAATAAAAAACAATTAAGCAGCAATTTAATAAAATATTTATAAAGGATAATATTTATAATTTGCAGAGTAAAAACATTTATTTTAAAATTGATTCAAATTATTATAGTGTTTTTAACTTACTAGGGTTCCTCGTTTCCTGTAATTATTGAATGTTGTGAGAGTCATTAGTATTTATTAGTACGTGTTACGATGATTTTTAATCTTTCTCACAGTTAGAAAAATGTATTTATAAATTGCATTTCAATAATACATTTTTTGAGAGATTGAACGATGATTTTTTCCCAATGCAATCATAATTTAAAATTATAAAATTATGAATTTGTATTTTGTTTTGGAAGCATGAAAGTAATAAATAATCGTCATACGATTTATCTGCAGGTGATTAAATATGCTTTTACTATCAAGTTAAAATTAAACTTATTTTAATACATTAAACAACTCTTCATTGAAATAAGCATTGCAATTTCGTACTTTACAAGAACTACGGAGGATAAATGATAAATATATCCGATGTCTCTTGAGAAATCTGATTCATCGCTTGTGATCGCATTCAACATACTTATATATATATATATATATATATAGAAATACATTAATATAATCAGTGCTAAAATTTTTTTATGAAATTTAAAGATGACTCAACTTCAGTATTAAAACAATTCCTCGGATCACAAGCTAAACCTACCCATATCAAATCAAAGAATAATTAAAGAAAAATCGATATATATATTGGGAATTGGAATGAGAAAAAAAGCATTATTTGCATTCTAACGTTTTCAAGGGCCTGGTAGAATGCAAATATGCTAAAATATGGATGTTTTTCTGTAACAAAGAAAGCAAAAGCTAAGAATTTCTTTGTTCGCAGGCCCGAAACACCCATAGAAAATCCATTAAAGAAGAAGATAAAAATAAAACTATAACCTAATATGAGAATCCAAAACCATATAAAATGAAGATTAAAATAAAAATACAAAAATTCAAATTACTTAATAAAATATATTTGAAATGAACACAACTCAAAAAAGAAACAGACATAGTCAATACAGAAAAACGAAGATCAAAATAAAACGACAATCATAATAAAACCATTACCTAAATATGAAAAACCATATATACATACACGAAAAAATATTAATATATTAAGTAACAATGAAAAAAATAATAATTGCTTTCCATAAACATGCTATTTGGAATTTTTTTCGTCTCCGATAACTGTCTGAATATTATTCATCACTTTTCAGTTCAATTATTTGTGTTATTAAATGTTGAAAATTCCAAACTCAAGACAGACTATTGTGTTAAAGTAAAAAAAGTTATTCAGTTGGCTATGCGATATTTTAAACAAAAATTTATATTTCATTACTTTTTTTTTAATATTATAAAAACATATGATATTATGTCACATTATATAACAAATTATAAAGATACAAGATATATAATAAAATTATCATTAAAAATTAAAGTATAATCAAACAAATTCTCTCAACTAAAATTAAACCATGAAAAACGAAACGTAACAAAACATACGTAAAATTAAACACATAAAGGAATAAAGTAAAATTTCGACGATATATTTACATAAATTTTACCTTTTATCTTTTTCTTTTAAATACTCTGTTCATATTATTTCAAACCAAGGCTAATGTTTCAATTTATTTTTCTTAATACATCCTTGAAAGTGTGTAATTTTTCTATTAAATTATATATTTATTTCATTAATTTTTTTTTTTTTAGAAACAATATATAGAACTTTACATAATTAATTAAATTATATAGCTATGGAATTTATTCTAGTGTGAACCTAGGAAAACGAAGACTTTTATTACTAAAACCTATTAAGGAAATTCACGATACATTATTGGAAATGTGATGTACGTTTTCTGTGAAATTAACGTTTTTCTCCTTATTTTATTCCTTTTGAATCCATGGATAAAATTTTACTTCTTTTACATAAATTCTTTTATATGTGATATCTCTTTCGAATGTGATCCCCGAGCAGAACTGCCGACTTTAATTTTATTCTGTAGCATTGGTAATAAACGCACCCCCTCATTTTCTTTCTACAGTAATTTTCTCCAATATTTAATAACGATTAAATAACATGAAAATTACTTATAAAAAAAGTGGTATGCAAAAAAGGCAAGTTTAAATAATGGTAAGGGCAAATTTAAAAGTTGCACAGCTCTGCTGTGGAAAAACAATGTTTTTATTACTAAGAAATTTATGTCCTTTTTAAATATTTTGTCAGTCCTCTTTTTAATTATTAACTTCTTTGTTTTAGTTATGATTACAAAATGTTTATAAAAAGACACACAGATAAATATTTTTCATATCAGGGTTTTAATAACGTTTAAACATACCAAAATGTCAACTTCGGTAACTTGAACCAAAAACAATATATTCTGTGTCTTATAGTTTTAAGAGAGCGTAAAATTTGTAATAATATTAAAAGTATGAACTAATAAAAATGGGTCGTTTTCTTTTTTTTTCTTTTTTTTTTTTTTTTTTATGTTTTGTCATCGTTCTTATTTCTTATTATTTTTTGTAAAAGCAAAAAAAGATTTTACGTTTACTTTGAGTTCCAACATGATAAGATTATTTGGGAAAATAATGTTTTCGTATACCACTAATATAAAGCCTTTTAGTACATAGAATGAAGAGGTATTTTTTAATGAAAGTTAAAATTTCTGATTAAAGCTAGAGTTTAGTTATCAAAGCTAAAACAATTTTAAGTATCACTTTTTTTTTTTTTTTTTTTTTTTTTGTGTGTGTAGCAATTTTTATC
>OZ005654.1:197208406-197275906 GCA_963930645.1 Salticus scenicus | reverse complement strand
GAGACGCAGGAGAAATTATGATTTTTAAATAAATGTATACTGTTTTCTTTTTGAAAATTTCAATAAATGAATAAGTCAATATACACTGAGTTTTCACTTTATTATAATTTCCTGATAGTTTTATGTGAATCAGTTATTGCGTCATAGTATTGTCACAAATGGTCTATAATAGAAGGAAGAAAAGTTTTTTAAGATAATAGTATAAGGAAATTGTCTGTTAACAAGATAAAGATTGGAGACTTTGCGCACAATTCAACAGAACGTCATAAAAAATCTAAATATTAATTTTTTGCAAATTTATTGGTGCATCATTTTGAATTGATCGTTCTCCTATGCATTTCCATTACCATTTTGTTGTTCTGGTATAATTTAAAATACCAACTGTAATAAAACCAAGAGATATATTTTATAGGAAAGGAATGATTGCGCACATGGCTAGAAGAGATTTCGTTTCACTATAACTACAATTACATTGTTCAAAATAAGAATTGCACTTAAGTGACATTGTTGTAAGGTATTTGTAAACAAATATTTTTGTATCGGGACTGGATATTTCAATTCAATAATTAATAATCAGAAAAATGAAAGAAATTTAAAAAGAATTATAAAAAAACAAATTATTTAAAGAAAAAATATTAAAGGTACAGAGAAAAAAAAATATATATATATAAAGATTGCAAAATAACACATTTACCTTAAAATTAGTACATTTCCTTTTTAGCTTGAATGGTTTCTTGTTTGCTGACCGAATCTCTGGCTGCCCACAATCGTTGCACATATGTGCATTGGTGAAGTTATCATGCGACACAAGCAACAAGTGAGCCTTTTCGTGACGGAATGAACACCGTGTGTGCAATGCATTTTCGAGAAAAAAAAAAAAAAACAGGTAGCACACTGTATGTGTAAAATTATATATGGCGAGTCCGCCCACTTTTAAGGACATAATCCGCCTACCGTTTTCTATATATTATTATTATTATTATTATTATTATTATTATTATTTTATTTTATTATTATTTATTTATTTATTTTTTACATAAAATCTTCCGCACAAAATGTTCAAAACACAAAGCCTAAATTTCACTTGGTGCGAAATCTTCTCATTTCAACTTTAGAATCTTTTACTTTAATTTCTATAATTTATTATAATTATTTTATTTTATTGAAATTTACAAGATTACAGGACTTAAAAAAAGTTTGAGTAGGCTAATAATTTTTTGCTGGCATTTACTTTTATTTTTTATATTAAAGAAGCCGACAGCTGCACAAAACTTGTTATCATACTTGAAAATATTTTAAAACTAAACGGGTATAAAACAACATTTAAATATTTTGCGATAAATTTCTCATAGGCTAATATTAGCATTCGAGAGGTAAATCCCACCAGAGGTATGACATTTGACGATCGTGCCACTCCTGAATAATGATCAGTTTCCGATTCTGGGGATAGTTTCCAAAGAGATGCACTTTCTCGAATGGGTTGAACTAGCCCAGTTGCTTGTCGAAATTATTTCTTGGTACAGTTCCATACATTCCACACACCCATACTATACGTTTTCTTGTCATTACGAATAATGTGTCAAATATCTGTTAATATAGAATTTTATAAAAATCAATGCGCACTCTTTCCTAAATAGCAAAAGCAAAAACTCTCCCATTTTGGTAGGAAAGATTGCGCAATCTTTTATTAAATAATTATTCGCTTTTAGAGAAAATCGTTAAGCTCGTACCGTTAGTCTAGTCTAGTAGCTTATGGGAAATTGTTTAAATTAAAAACATTTTGCACTACTACCATTGTATTGAAATTTCTAAGAAGGGTTATGAAAATTCAAACATTTATTATTTTTTTTTTTAAACGAGACAAAATAACCACGTTTTACCTTAGACTCTTGAAGCAATCAACATGCACATTTAAATCTGCACTTCAATATTGATGTTGTACAACCACCTGAAATCACAATTCGCACACTCTCCTCTTTCCCGCCGATCCCCTGTGTGCTCATTCTATCCTTCCGCGTGATCTCTCCTAGATTAACCTTACATAGTGAGAAAACGTGATTTGACTAATATTGAATGTGCACGTGATAGAAAGATTTCGGATGCAGAAGCAAGCATTATCGATTATCGGCATTTGTGAGAAGCTCAAAAGCAGCTATAGTGAAATTTTATGAAGATTGAACTCTCAGGCAAAAGATTTGATCTGAACAGGCAAATTGTGGTCGTCACCGAATAGTGAACGCATGCGCAGAGCGAATAATATTCCGAAACGTAATTGGAAATAGAACAATTATAGTGCAGCGATCTGCAGTAGAAATTAAATCAGACTCTTCTCAAGTTATCGGTTCTCATATTGTGCGTCGTGAATGGATTGTGGGCGCACTGCTTCTTACGGACCATAGACGTCGAAGAACAGTGCGAACAGTGCGGATGGACATTACAAAGTGTTGGATTATGGGTTAACATTAAACTAATAATCCGATAAAATAAATCAATTAGCAGAGGTCCAGTAACAATGGAGCGTGGTTACTGTTTTTAGCTATGCTTAATTTAAATCTAGAAGAGCTTTGAAAAGGAAAAATATCTAAATCATAATTTGAATAACTTAAACTTATTCATAAACTCTAAGTCCTTTCAGAAATTTAAATTAAGTTGGTCCTTTAAATAAGATAATTTACACACCTATGTTAAAGGAAATAAAACAGAATCAAAATTAAAATAAAATTTAGTTTATTAAAACTAAACGGAAAAAAAATTGTTTAAATAAAGCAACAGAGAAAGTAAAAAGTTCAACAATTATGGCATTTTTACAAAACATATGCAGCTTTTACACCAGCTTAGAGCTATCTACTTCCTTCTGAAAAAGAACATCTGCCTCAGGTCTCCATCTGCAGGCCAGGAAGAACCAAAGAAACGAATGAACTAAGCCAGGAAGCAAGCGATTCATCACAGTCTGCCCGAGGTATTTATACTTCATCCAAGTACTTGTATTTGAATACTGACGCAATGTGCCCTCTGGGGAATTACGTTGAAGAACCTTTCATGAATTCATTATTCTACCAAAAAAAAAAAAAAAAATGGTGTAAAAAAATTTTTACTTAATCCATTCCGCAATTGAAAATCGTCAAGTCTAGCATGTTATGAATAAACATAATTTTTTTTTTTTTGTATAAAGTAATAAACTAAATGTTTACGATAGTAAATAAATTTCAAATTAGTGTACATTTCTACAATGTTTATGCAATTACATAAATTTCTGTTGAATATATAATCCGAGCAATGTTGTATAGCATACATTTCTATTAAAACAAAGACTTGAAGCGAGGTTTTAAGCAAATTCAATGGATTTACTTAAAGATTTTATTAGTAAAGTGATATACAAAATTACAGATTATATTTCCTTTTTTACGTTTCTAAAATAATAATAATAATAACAATAATGTAAAAGTATTCGTACCTTTTTTGACATACTTCTATAATTATTCTATGTGAATTTTTCAGAAGAAAGGAAATGGTGTGTAAAGAAGAAGTATAGGGAACTTCCCTGGTGTAATTACTGAAGAAAAGGAAAAAGCAAACAAATAGCAGTCGATCTCATGGGAAATGGATTCTTAGGCTTATATATTCTCGATAATAGAATCAAGCGAAGTACAAGTCCCAGTCGCTATATATAATGAATCCTATAGTGTATTCTGCAACGTAAAAGAATTTTAGATATTTGAATTAAAGTACCACGTTTTCTTAAAGTAGTTTACGACATTTTACTACATATAACTTTTAGTTGGTAACTCGGTTTATTTTAAACTTAAAATAAATGTTTTAATAATTAATATAAATTTTGAAATTTAGAATAATTTCATTGTAAAACCACAATAAACCATTTATATAATTTATACGTGTTTGAATTCGATTTAATTAGTTTTGTGAGCTACTTAAATATAGATATTTATTTAAATGTAATACCAAACATTCATATACATATTTGTTTATTTCGTACTTAAAATAAAATCTGTTCTTTTATTTAGAATACTTGCTTAATTTTACATGTATAGATATTAAACCGCGTTTATAGCCTTATTTATATTTCAATTTTGTATTAATTGATGCTTAAAACATGATCGCAATCATGTATTAAGTTGTTCCCAGAAACATTACGAGTCCACAGTGACTCGACAACACTTTTGAACTCGACAACGCTTAGTGATCAAAACACTTTTTAAAAGTCCAATGATTTTACTTTCAAAGTAACATTTAAGTTTGTTGGTTTATTAATTTTCAATGAGCATTCTTAAACAAACGTGCATTTTTTATTTCCATAGCATTAAATGACGTTCATATGCTTAATTTAACCTACATAAATATTACAGACTAGCTGACCCGTCCGGCTTCGCACTGATGAACAAATTTTAGTTAAAAATGGATTGATATGTAAAAAATCAAGAAATATATCAGTTTATATGTTATAGTCAGGCAATATTATTAACTGGAAAGTCAAAATATAATTTTACAATTATTTTTTTAATTAGTTGTTAAATGTTGGCAATTTTTACTTAATGCTATTTATTTATTTATTTATTTATTTCATAAAAAGAAACATTTCTTTATTGTTTGTTTTCGTTAGCTGTGACCCTGCTCACCTATGCGCATGCGTGAGGTCTGCATTGATTTTGTTAAAATAGGGTAGAAGCGTAGAAGATGAGAGAATGTTTACATTTTACGAGTGAGAGATAAGTTGCGGTTTCTTTTTTCTTTTTTTTTCTTTTCAGGACATTATTGAATTTTGAGGCGATAGTTCTTCGTTATATTCGTATAAAGGCAAAATGCTGATTTTTCCCCCTTGTAATTTTTAAATAAGTGTAGAAGATCAGTTTTATTCTTCGATGCAAAATAAAATCCGTAAACTTAAAAGTAAATGCCTGTTTTCTTTCTTCTTCTTCTTTTTTTTTTTCAGTTAAAATTATTTTTATTTGCTTACTTGATCTCTAAATTCGTACTATATCTGTCATACCTGAACACTTGTTTCATGCACTGATTATAGTAGTAAATTAATTAAAAATGACTTAAATTAGGTAAAATTTACATAATTCATTAATAAAAGAAGAGAAAAAGAACAACGTTTACAGTAGACTTTACCTGTAGTAAAAGTAATATATTTTTTTCTTTTAAATTATACTGCTAAAATAAAAATACCATATTTTTGGATCTCTATTTTACAGAAATTTACAGAAAATCGTATTTAAATCAAATCATTAGATTTTTTTATCATGATTATTTTACACCTTTTATTTTTCGCGCATATTGTCATATAAATTACATTAAATAAAATATTGTTAATTAAAATTAAAAATTAAACTTTAAATTCGCGTAAAAAGGTAAAATAAATATTGAAGACTCATAAAAAGAAAACGAACACGTGTAGAACGAAAAGCGCATTTGGCTAAGTGCCCATCTCATTCAACGCATCACCCCTTTTCCGAGTAGGATCGTTCCGCGAGAGGTAGACATGGTTTACGAAAACGGACGTACTCATGAATAAAAAATATTGAAAAATAAACCTATGACATGAAAATGTTTTTGATAAAATTGACGTCATAATAGCTTTAATTATTATTTATTTTTTCATTTCGCAAATGTATTTAATTTTTTCCATAATTGATTATTATTTTAATAATGTATATTAAAGGAGAAATCAATAATATGAAACAATATTCGTACAATATATACTATTACAGAATCTGGTGTGAAACAACCACACGACTTCCATTACCCACTATTACACGTAATATATACAATTTTTTGGAGATATTACTTGCATTTTTTTAGATTTTCGAGTAAGAGAAACTTGATACACGTATAAAGACACATAGAACAGAGTTTGCATAGCGAGTTAAAAAATAAGGGGGAAAAAAATAGATAGTTATTTTTTTAAACACGAATTTCCGAGATCTAAAACTGAACTACCTAATCAGGATGACCGTTAATATTCCTGTAATAAGCACGTAATACTTGAGAAAGGTTATCTAAATTGGATTAAAGAAAAAATTTTCAAGAATACGTTAGAGCCGTTTTTGAGATACCAACTTTTACCAAAACTTAACATACTCAATTATTGACCTAAAAACAATAATTACATACAAAAGGATATTTAATAGGAAGTTAACATGGCGAGTTTGAAAAAAATCCGTACAGGCTTTTTTAAAGGAACGCACTTGCGAAGTCTGAAATTGAGCTGTTTATAGAGGACGCCTATCAATTTTCCTGAACTAAGCAACTTTTCAATCGAAAGGGCATCTAATATATTATTTATATAGCAACTTTGAAGAAAATCATTAGAGGTGTTTTTGAATATGGGCTTAGGGTCCCATTTCTGGTTTTCGATGACCCAATTCCGGTTTTTCAATTTTCACGAAAATTTGGAAAATTTATCTGTACACCAGACCTGAATCACTTGTGAAGTTTAGTAGTTCTATTTTTATTAGTTTTGGAGATATGACAGCCAGAAGATTACACACACACGTGCACATATACACACACACTGACCAATTGCCAAAACCTATACAATACTTCCACTACCTACGGTAGTAGGGTAATTGAAGTAAACACATACATCTCGTATTTACTACGATAATATACAGATTTTCGTATTACGTTTTCGATCGCCAAATACAAAAATCGCCAATGACGATAGATATCAAATCTATGCTTTGTTTTCAATTAAAATATTGAAAATTTTAATTAAAAATTTATTTTACCAAAATTTATTATAGCTTCTAGCACTTAGAGAGAGACAGTGTAACTTTTGATTATTGAAAGGAAAAAAAAAAAAAATAAAAGCAATCGGCTTTTTAGTTCTAGCGATCGTTCTCTACATATGCATATAAACCTTTCTTTTTTTATATTAGTATAGCTATAGAGCATAGGTATATTAAATAGGTTTCCAGTCAACATAATGTAACTCAAATAATTAAATGCTATTTACATTTCAGTAATGGCTGTATGCGCTATGTATATTGAGCTACTTGCCATAACTGTTAGTTGCTAAAAATAGTCGCCAAATAAATTTAAACATCTCAATACGCAAGCGAAGTATGACATCACTGACCGCCCGTGGATGCAAGAAAAAGATTTTCCATGTTAATCGCTCATTGGATTTTTTTTTTTTTTTTATTAAAATTCTAGAAGAATTATTTCCCGATTTTAATCCTCATATTTGGGTATAGATATGTATTAGTTATTGTATGCATGCGTTAGATTGAATTATTTTGCTGTCAAATTGACAAAATTTTAATTTTAAATTTCAAAACTGTCACCCTTGGCGTTTTTTGTATTTGGCGATCAAAAACGTAATACGAAAATATACATGCCAGATGTATATTTTCGTAATATGTATTGTACGAAATATTGTTTCATATTATTCGTTACACTCTTAATGTAAGTTTTTAAAATAACCATGATTTTTGAAAGGAATTAAATTATATTCGCCAGATAATTTGGCGATTTTTTTTTTTTTCTGCCAAGGATGACGGATATCAAATCTATTCCGCTGCAACATATTAGTATATTATATCAGATACTTTATTTAGACATTTGAAAACAAATTTGACTTCAAATTATGATAGAATATTTATCCTTTCCCTTTTAATTAGTTTATTAGTTGGATGTTTATTGTGTAAATATCATCCTTTGAAATGAAATGTTTATGTTTTCAATCGAATATGGAAATTTGCCATTTTTTTCTAGAGTTTTGAAATTTAAAATTCCAATTTTATCAATTTTACAACAAAAACAATTTAATCTAACGGATGCACATGATAACTAATACATATCTATATCCAAATATGGGGATTAAAATGGGGAAATAATTTTCCTCGATCTTTATTATTTTTTTACAAAAAATCCAGTTCACTTTTTATATTATTGTTCGCGTGAAAATATATTTTATTATATGTCTAAAAATAAATTAATTCGTAAATCTTTTTGGCAACAATTATAAATTAAAATAAATAATATCAACGAGATATATAAATTAGAGTGCTGATTCAATGGATGAAGGATTAGCTTTCCGTGGTTCTAGATGAATCACGTGACATGCTCGAATAGGTTGCTGTGTTTGGCCCTTTATCGCTATTTTGGCATTTAAAATATCAGTTCGGCAAATTATCATTATTATTAGGTAACATGACAGTCCTATGACCGAAATAAATTGTTTTTAAAATAATTTTACACATATTTTCCATTTTAATAAATAATAAAATACCTTTTTTTTCATCGTTTCTCAACAAAGTTTAAAAGTGTTTATAAAAGAAAATTGAAACTTTTAAAGAGCTAAATTTAACAACAAATAATTATTTTTCAACTATTTTTAAGCATTTTGTTGGTTAAAGTTCAACTACACGAAATAAAAAAGAAGTAAAATCAAAATCAAAATGGTTTAGAACAAAAGAACATTAAACTACGTAAAGTAAACAAAAACATTGAAACCGTTGCCATAGAAATTTACTGAAAATGAGCTGTTACCAAGGGAACCACCGAATACGCAGGTGCAAGGAGAGCATGTCAGATGACTCATCTTGGACCTTCTCAAGGGTTACCATTTATCACTCTACTTTATATATCTCGTTGAATAATATTATAAAATAGAATTTCTTATTTTATTTTATTTTATTTATTTATTTATTTTTAAATTCCAATTTCGTTTACACACATCAGTTTAAACCACGGAGTAATAAAGACTCCGTGGTTTAAACATTGATGCTTAGATATTATATCAGATTATATCAAATTAAATTATTAGAAAAATAAACACTTTTAATTCTATAATGACGTCAGATTTAACGTGTAAGTTTAACAATTAAAAAAGCTTTATATGAATTTCAATTTAATGCACGTGCAAATATATTCCTTTTCTTTTCACGTCAAGATATTTTAAAAACGAAATGAATATGTAAATGTTTCTTTTATGTTGGCAGCAGCTAATTTTTTTAATATTTCATTATTTCCATTTCTATTACGGCTTCTATGGGGATTTTAATTAAAATGCTCAGATTTTAAACTAAAATTTATTTTATCAAAATTAAATATAGCCTATAACAATATGGCATACTGTAGCTTTCGGTCAGTGAAAGAAGTTTTTAAATCGGTTCAGTAGTTTCAGAGATTACCCTCCACAAACAAACAATTTTTTGCGCTTTATATAATGATATAGATATAGATTATAAGTAACTAAATTACCAATTTTAAAAGGATAAAAGCTTTTCAAAATATGAATTTTAACAATCTTTCCTTTTAAATTCATGTGCTTTTTCAAAATCAGTTTTCCCAAAATCTTTATACATTTTAGGCATGGATGTGGAGTAACATTTAAGTTTGTTGGTTTATTTATTTTCAATGAGCATTCTTAAACAAACGTGCATTTTTTGTTTCCATAGCATTAAATGACGTTCATATGCTTAATTTAAACTACATAAATATTACAGATTATAAGTAACTAAATTACCAATTTAAAAAGGAAAAAAGCTTTTGAAAATATGAATTTGTAACAATATTTCCTTTTAAATACATGGGCTTTTGCAAAAACAGTTTTCTCAAAATCCTTATATATTTAGGCATGGATGTGGCAGACGTTTAAGAAGTACAATTAGCCGGATAATTTATTTTTTCAATTTGTGCAAATTTGATATAGACTGTTTTTTTTTTTTTTTTTTTTTTTTTGGATAGAGAGTATGTTTAAAAAAATGACATCATTCCTTAAAAAAAAAATTACTGTAGTAGAATTTTAGAACATTTAGTATCATTTTGAAACTATTATCTATAAAATTATAAATTTAATATCATTTTTAAAAGAACTAATTAAGATATTGGGAATTAAAAACTGCTTGAGGCCCATGGAATAAGACTGCATTTGAAGCATTAATTTTTTTAATTTATTTTGTTTCTATTAAATGTTACAATGGGTGCTGTATTTACAGTCGGTAACAAAAGTGTCCGAACACTAGCAAAAATTCCTGTGTAAAAAAAGTACACTTCATACGGTTTTGTTAAACAAATCCTTATCGAATCATGTTCACTGACTAAGAACTGGATTCGACAAGGATTTATTTAACAAAACCATATGCAGTGTACTTCTTTTACATAGGATTTTTTGCTTGTGTTTGGACACTTTTGTTACTGACTGTACATACCTTTAAAGCTGTATCATGAATTCTACGAAATATAAAGATATGTTCATTTCATGAAATAGGTAATACTGGAATACTAAACATGTTTTTTTTTTCTTGACTATGAATTGTTATGTTGAGGGGTGTTCCTGAGTGATTATGTCTCCACCACGCATCACTATCGTGCATACAAGAGTGGTTACGAGGTCCACGCTAATACATGATATTACTTACAAGAAAGTTTCTAGTTACACTTAAAATTTGGATATTACATTAAAAAGACCTATATAATAATTATCGTATACATTTTTTAATCAATGTATTAAACATATTAAACACATCTTACTTTTATTCATACATTTTTTATGTCAGAGAAAGACCATCAGGTAGCGGAATCTTTAGCAATTTGGACTTCTGTTTCGAGGCGGCGGGTACGAATTCCTGTTCGTACATGGATGTTGTACTGTATCCAAATTAAGCAGTAGATTGTGCTCCAGTAAGCAGAAGTGTCTAAAATAACGATGGAAAGAAACGATATAAACAAACTTTGAAAAATGTTTCTTTAAAAAAAAAAATGTTTAAATAGTAACATTTTTAATAAAATTCTAATACAAGAAATTCCTTTTGCACAAATAAATACTCTATAATTGGATAAATATAAAACGTTTTGGGTAAATTTAAATACTTGAATTATATAGAATCGTTAGTCTGCTTAAATAACGCTCTTCAGATATTTTTGTATACATTAGCACATTAATCATTTCGCTTGCGAGAAATAAAATTTAAAATGCAGAGTTTAAATTTTTTTTATAGATTTCTTTTTAAATAAAAGCAATTTTTTTTTAATAAAACTATAAGCTTTTACTTTTACTTAAAAAATATATATATATATATATATTTTTTTTGCGAGTAATTTGAACTGTGTAACTCAGCCCGGAAAAAAACTAAATTTAACTAAATTTAAATGGAAATTAATTGCAAAAGAAATAAAAATTACTGAAAGTACAGAAAGTTATTTAAATACATTGTTATCGTTTTAAATAAACACTCTTATTTAAACAATTTTTTTTTAAATAATGTTTGCCGTATTTTGACTTTAAATAGAGAGAAATGTTTATTTGAAGTGTTTAAAACTTAAAAATAAACTTTAAGGAAATATCTCTTTTTATCTAAACAATAACAGACTAGTGCATTTTACATGAAATCTCATTGTAATATACTGTTTTGTTTACAGATAAAATGTTTATGTAATGTTAATATGTTTTCTTTTCTTTAAATTTTGAAATGGAAAACATTGTTTAAAAGCATGTTGAAACTAAAATAGCTGACTTTTTTTTTTGAATTTCTTAGTTTCAGTCATAACGAAAAACGAAAATAATAATAATAATAATAATAATAGTAATAATAATAATAACTTATAAATTTTACGTTTTCAGTATTTTAAAAATAAATATATTTTTAGATTACATAAAATATTGACACTATAATATTTACGATGTAACATATATTACTGAAACATTTTACAACCGAAAAAGTTTTTATTATTCTTTCATTTTTGCTAGAAATATTTTCTTCATTGCTTAACCAATTTCTTAAATTAAACAATTTGTTTACTGTTGTTTGAGAGCAAAAAACACTCTGAAACCAATCGGGGAAGCACGTGAACAGTGCGCTAAATCCCAAATTAACTAATAAAGGATACATAAAGAGAAAAGGAAAAATATAATTTTGGTGTACTTCGAAATGAATGTTACAAGATATCAGATTAGTAAAATAATCAGACACAATTCTTTACATTCTTAGAGAACAGAAAAATGTTTGCAGAACAACATGAATTCAGAGAAATTTTATTCTTTTTAGATATCCAGAGACGACTTTTTATCTATTTATTTTTAGTTTTTAGTTTTGTTTATAAATATATATATATGATACAGTTTACACGTTTAAAAAATTAATGTAAAATATATATTTTTCGAAGTACGAAATGTGTGTGTATATAGTAAACGATTGTATAACAATATGTATTATAATTTTTTCAATAAAATTATATACATTTTTTTTTTAATTCCTTTAGAAGTCCTCTTTAGACACGTATTTTTAAAAATCTTTTTCGAAGAACCTGAAAATTAAATTCATTATCAGAACGTAAAATGCTTTTACCTTGCATTATAGTAAACATTCGTGTTACCGCAATCAATCGCATTTATATATGGAGTATCAAATAAAATTAATACTATACTAATTTGGTTATTTTGTGTAATTATATATTTATCTTACGTATTCTGTGGTACGGTAGTTTTAGAAATGAGGCACTCAATTCGCCGATATTCTACATATTTTGTTCCCCCAGTAGCACATAACATTCTTTCAGCGTTGTTATAACTAATTTTTTACTGTTCAGACTTATTTTCAACGCTATAACAACGTTATGCGCTACCTGAATCTTGAATAGACTATGGGGAATAGGTCAACCAAATAAAACGTGCTGCGAATTTTATAGATTTTATGTCGGGAACATATCAACAGCTTTCCAAGTACAGTTATAAAATTTGATTTCTAAGATGCTAATTATGTTATATTAAAATTAAATTGAAAAAAAAAAAAAGTCCTTCCGGCTTATTCGGAAGGGTAGGTTGATTTCTTTTTCTATATCAAGTAGCCGTCATTTTGTTTCAAAATGGCGGCTAAAAATTATTAGCGAATTAGTAGAAATATTGATGTAGGAGAACTACATAAATTGTTTTGAACAAATTGAGCAAATCGGTTCATAAATACCTTTTTATGTGAATTTAAATTTTTCAAGTGGTCGGTGCTTGGAAACAAGATGATGGGTCAAGTTGATAAATATATCAAATGCATTTGTGAGATAAGACTACTGTACAAATGTAGTTGGAATTAATTTAGAATCTCAAAAGTCATCATGTTGAAAAATTAAGTGGGTGTCACTTGGATCAAAACGGCAGAGAAAGTTGCTCAGTGAACTAATTATTCTAAGAAATTGTTGCAAATTTGAAAATATATTTTTTTTTTTTTGTAGAAATTCTTTCAAAGAGGCTTAGTAAGTTGATTAAATGTTAACTTTCTGCATTTCTAGTTTGTTTTAACGCTAAAATAGCCTAATTTTCCCTTAAAAACGTATTAAAATGCTCCAATATGGCAGGTAATGGATTTGGCGCCAAATTTGGCGAGTTTTCCACTTGGCGACTTTTGGCGAGAAAATTTATAGTTCATTAATAAACTTCATTGAGACACTTATATAATCTATGTATACATCAAAATACAAACAAATTCAGAATACGCTTTTTACAATTTGAATTTGAAATTTTCAAGTGGTCTCCACTTTAAAACAAAATGGTGGAGCCGCAACTTGGTTAAAAAACTCATCCAAGATATCCATAACACAAGTTAAGACGCTGTCCAAATTTGGTTCGATTTGGAGTATTATTTCGGAAGTTATCGTGATTTTAAATTTTCAAGTGGTAGCCTGATTTCAAGTGGCCCTACTTACGATATCCGCCACTTTATTAAAAATGGCAGATAAATTCCGTTAATAAAGTTCATTGAGACACTTATGTAGTCTAGATTTACATAAAAATTCAAACAAATCTTGCTTTAAATACGCTTTTTACAATGTGGGTTAGAAATATTCAAGTGGCTGCCACTTGAAAACAAAAAATCGATCGGAGCAACTTGGTTAACAAACTCATCCAAGATATTTATAAGATCAGTTCACTGTCCAAATTTGGTTCGATTTGGAGTATTATTTCGAAGTTATCGGGATTTTAAATTTTCAAGTGGTAGCCTGATTTCAAGTGGCCCTGCTTAACTTAAGATATCCGCCACTGTATTAAAAATGGCGGAAACGTTCATTAATAAACTTCATTGACACTTATATAGTCTATGTACACATCAAAATTCAAACAAATTCTGAATACGCTTTTTACAATTTGAATTTGAAAATTTCAAGTGGTCTCCACTTGAAAACAAGATGGTGGAGCAACTTTGTTAAGAAACTCATCCAAGATATTAAGAACACAAGTTAAGACACTGTCCAAATTTGATTCGATTTGGAGTATTATTTCGGGAGTTATCGTGATTTTAAATTTCCAAGTGGTAGCCTGATTTCAAGCGGCCCCACTTAACTTAAGATATCCGCCACTTTATTAAAAATGGCAGATAAATTTCATTAATAAAGTTCATTTAGACCCTTATGTAGTCTAGATTTACATAATAATTCATGCAAATCTTGCTTTAAATACGCTTTTTACAATGTGGGTTAGAAATATTCAAGTGGCTGCCACTTGAAAATAAAAAATCGGAGCAACGTGGTTAACGAACTCATCCAAGACATTTATAAGATCAGTTCACTGTCCAAATTTGGTTCGATTTGGAGCATTATTTCGGGAGCTATCGTGATGACAAAATTTTCATTATAGATAGATAGATAGATAGATAGATAGATAAACGAAGTGATTGCAATAGGTCGATTTCTAAAGAAATCAACCTAATACACATAGAGAGAAAAGTTAGATGCAGGAAAATATTTTTGTTATTATGATTCTGGTAAATAAACTCAAATAATCTTTTTATTTCTGCAAGTATTCATTGAATTCATCTCTAATAATTATAATATTAAGAATTATCTAAGAAAAAAAAATTATATATATGAATTATATATATTAAAACACACTATTACGTAATGATTAGAGAACTTTCCTAATTCTGCTGTAATTCTACGAAACATCAACTGGTATATGTGAAATTCAAACTACGCATGCACAATATACTACTTAAATTAGAATAAAAGTGTATAAAAAATTAATAGTATGCATACAGTATGGAACAAACCGGACTAGTCTTGTGTTGATTTTTCTTATGAGCAAAGTTTCGACCAGGAACACGTTCGAATGGACACGTGTATAACAAGATAACATTAACATTATATTCCGCGTAATATATCGAAAATAATACGTTTTTCTATCGAAATATCTCCTCCCACAAGCACGCCAGGACATCCACAAAATATCGTTTCCATCATACGTATATAATAGTACTATATGTCTAGAATATTTATCCAAAATTTTAAGTCAATCAGTGTAAAAGTCTAGGAGTGTAAGCCTTTGGAAATTTCGCACATGAGGTTTGTTTTACCCAGTGCTGTGCAAGTTCACGAAAAAAAACGAACTAGTTCAAACTCAAGTTCATCGTGTAAAAAATGAGTTAGTTCGCGCTCAAACTCATGTCTGAAAGAAATGAACGCGATCAGTTCAAGTTCTTTTTTAAAAACGAGCGAAACTCATAAAAAGTTCATTTTTACTTAAATTTTTATCAATTTTTTTTCCTTTGTGAACACTTTCATAGGTAATTTAAAATTTTTACCTTCTTCTGTATTCAATAGAAGAAAGTATTAGATTAGTAATTTTTTCGATTTCCAGTTTTCGATATATTTACGCGTTTTGAGAGACCCATAATACGATTTGACCGTTTTTAGAAAATGTCTGTGAGTGTGACAAAATTTGTGGCGACTATATATATCAGGAACTACTGCCCAGAATTGCATATACTTTTATAAGTATATGCACCTTGACCTAAATTACTTTCTGTCAACTTTTGATGTCCATCGCTCAACAGGTGGCGCTGATATACAGGGATTACCACAGTTTAAGGGTTGTCCATATCTTAGAAACTACTAATTAGAATCGCATATAAATTTATATGTAGTTGCACCTTGGCATATATTGGTGTTTTTCAATATTTGGTGTCAATAGCTCAACAAGTGAGCTGTAATACAGCGATTTTCTCATTTTCAGAGAATGCTATGAAGCTCAGGAACTACTGCGCAGAATTGCATATAAATTTATACGTAAATGCACCTTAACATAAATTAGATCTTATAAAAATTTGGGGCCAATCACGGAACAGAGTGCTATAGAGTGATTTCCATGATTTAAGGAAAGGCTATATCACAGATTCTATTGCATATAATTAAACAAACGGTGATATATGAGAAAGCCAATATGAGACATTATACTGCTTCAATGTGGATTCATATCAGCCAATAGATAGCGCTGCTATAGTAAAAATTTTCTTGAGAACAGGAAGGCTATATCTCAACTTCTATGTCATAAAACTGCCTAAAACTTGATTTGATGGGAGGGAAATTGCCCGCATACATCATGGCAGATAATTTTAATAGATAACAGTTTTAATAAATTATTTGTTCTAAGTGAATTTGTATAGGAAATATAGAATAAAGTCTTGCGATAGCCACAACATACTAGTTTTTAATTACCATAAAAGTTATTCTTAATTTAATTTGTTAAAGTAGCTTAATTGTAGCAAAAATTTATTTAGTGGACGCCACTGTCGTTGGGTCTCGCCAATAATAAGGGAACATGCCAAGTACCGTGAAATGGAAAAGTGCAGCTTTTCCGTTCTTTCTTTCTTTTTCTCCAACAATTCAAATTAGAAGCGTCTTTAAATCTTTTATTTTATTTTATGTATAGTTTCTTCTTAGTTTTCAATAGAAAAAAGTATTGTATTCGTAAAAAAATTCCACTTCTAGTTTTCGATGGATTTACATATTTTGGAAATTCCAGAACATGATTAGACTATTCTTAAAAAATGTCTGTCTGCGTGTGTGACAAAAATTTTATTCCAACAGTATCTCAGGAAAAACTGCTCCCAATTATATGAGGTTGACATTTTAATGCTTTCACGAAACAAAAGTTTTCTGTCGTAATTTTTAATAATTTAAAATAAATTTTGTATTTTTGTCTAAATTGTGAAAGATAAAAATAGTTTAGATCAAACTCCAAAATTAGCTGGAGGGGGGTGGGGAGAAATGCTGTTATTTTCATACGGCGGTGGAACTGCTGAGCTGAGCCAATGTATCTCGCAATAAAGTGCAAGTGAGTTGGCAGGCGCCGACATCCAGTTATGGTAATCTTGTCAGCCCGATTCTCCCTAAGCCAGTCAAAAATTCCTTTTCTGGCATAAGTTTTCCTGCATTTTAAAAGCTCCACCAGTGTTCTAGAGATTTTACTGCGAATCTGGTAGACCGGGAGTACCGGGTTTGAGCCCGTTTCAGGGTCGTTGCTTTTGTTATTCGAAGCTTTCCATGGTTTTCTCAGAAACTCACGGGAATACGGGCTAGAATTCCTTTGAAAGACCTCCTGCTCCCACAGAGCATATCCTTTTACCTGGCCAATATCCTTAGACTAGACAATCGGCCTTAAAAACCACGTGCCATGCCATACACTCACTTTAAGAATGCATAGTAGTGTCTTCTTTTTATACATATCTTAATTATACATTAACTTAATAACAGAATTTTTCCTAATCCCCTTTAAATTCCTTGCCACACTCTTTTTTTTTTTTTTTTTTTTTTTTTTTCAGAGCAAAAAGTATTATTATAAAAAGTATTAAATTTGAAACGAAAATTTCTGAAGTTTAAAAGGTGTGTCCCATATTTTTCACTAAAAGTCCGGCAGTGTGAAAATGTGAATAAATAAATAAATAAAAAGTCACGAATGAAACACAAATATTCTATCAATAATCTCTAAAAATGATTTTTTTTTTTTTTTTTCGGAGAGTTGAATTTAAAAGTATGTGAAATACATTCTTTAAAGAAAAAAAAAAAAACATTTTCAAATAACAACATACTCCTGACAATTATTCTTAAATTGTAGATAATATCTACGTTATAATCGTTTATTTGTTGAAATTCAAATATATGACCATGTTTACTTAAATTCTTTCTTTGTTTTTCTGCAATAAAGGGTAGGTAAAAGTATAAAGTATGGAAATGGTTTAAAAAAGCGTTATTTAATCTTTTAACTGGTATAAGAAATTTCTAAAAAGTAATTCTTGCTACACGTAAAAATTATTAAAACTAGCACTTTAAAACAAATTATTATGCAAAAACGTTTAAATATATATATATATATATATATATATCCTTTACTCTTTTTAATCAAATGATAATAATAAATCTTACAGAAAAGGAATAAAAAGCTATATAAATTTAACAAGAATAAAGAACAGTTTAGGATATTTGTATTCCATCTCTCTCTGTAACAAAGCGCTATGAAGAACTGTCGATATATGATATACCGACTTTCTTTTTCTTTTTTTTTTTCTTTTATAAACATGGGACTGCTGTCACTTTCTTACCCCACTGACCTTCAAATTTTCTCTTCTTGCATCTCTAGCAATCGACACCACCCATATTTTGGAGAACAGAAAAGGAAAGTGCCGAAAATGATAAGATCTTTCCTACAAAAAAAGAAAAAGAAAAAAAGCTATCCAGAATCAAGCGTCGAAACCGCTTTGCGGGGGGTAGCTACTGATAGCATTATATACAATGACAATTGTCCGATTCCTAAAGTAATTACTGGACAGTACATTTCATTTCGCAGATAAGGACAAGAAAGGGATCCACAGTTCCACTGAAGACAGTCCCACATCTGTTTTTACTTAAAAAATAAGAAGATTTTAGCTAGTGCGATTGTGTTTACGTTTCAATAAATACTATTTATTGTACAGTATAGTACTGCCCAGACGACAGATTACTTAAAAAATATAAAGTATTTAAAAAAGTCTCAAGTGTCTGCGTGTGTGGAGGAGGGGGAGGGAGTTAAAAGAAACAAGGAGACTCAGAAAGGAGGACGAAAGTTTCTAATTTTTATATTTTCACTTCAGAATACCTAAGCGAACATGAATTCCTATGATTTTTGTGCCTTTTTCTTTTTGTACTTATGATTTTAGTGCTTAGAGGAATTCAAAATAATTTATCCTCTTTAAAAGTACAGTGAATGTTATAAAACCTTTTAATTTCCCATCATACTAAAAGTATGAGGAACTTTCATAATCGTGAAAATTTTTGATGATTTTGCATGTTTTGAGAGTGAAGAATTCGAAGATCACAATTTCGGTGTAGTCTCTGTCTAGGTATCAGTTTATCAGTTTATTAGTATGTTAACTCGTTATCCTTTGTATATGACATTTCAAAAGCAAATGATCGCAGAGAGTACGGGCCAGTTTTAAAATATCATTTATGTCATTCGCAAGAACACTATTTGTTTTCAGTACTCTAATTTGGAAATTTCGCAAGTTATTGTAAGTTTACGATTTTCGTAACATTGAAGAATAGGGGAAATTTTTGCTTAAAAGTGTACTATGAAATGTATTTTCATCGTAAAGAATGAACCAATTTTAAAATATCATTTAAGATGCTGGCAGGAATATAATTAATTATGAACATTTTACTTTGAAAATTCGTACTTTTTTGAAAAAAAAAAAAAATAATAATTTTCTTAACACGCCAGATTTGGGCAAAATTTCGCATAAACATATAACATGAGGATTATTTTCATCGTATAAATGTTGGATAAAATTTAAAATATCATTTATGATACAAGCATGAACTTTATAAACTATTGATATTCTATTCTGAAAACTTCGTAAGTCATTTGAAATATGCGATTTTTTTTATCATCGCAGAATAGGAACAGTATTAATTGACATGCATTAATGATATTACTAGCGACATTCCCCTGCTAGCGGATCACCATTTAAAATGAATCACTATAATTAATGAATTCTCAAAATTGCATATCATTATTAATTTTTATCATTCAGAAGAAAATGAAAAAAAAAAAAAAAATTCGGGAAATAACTCGCACTGAGTTCCTGCTGCTTTCGGCAGCGCAGGCCTGTCAACGACCCTAACATCTTAACGACACTATTTTTTATAAGTCGCTAATTTTATTTTATATAATTTTGTAAATTAGGAAAAAAAAAAAAAAAAAAAAAAAAACTAATTTCTGATTGGGGGAAAATCTTGTGGGCGCTGCGCCGCACGCATTTAAAATTCATCTTTCTTCATGAATCACTGTACTTTTTAAAGTGACACAAAGATAAAAATTATTTTTTGAACGATGAAATTATCCGTCGGGTTTACGCTGCCTGGTGCTGTGTATCCACGCGCGCGTTGCACGCGTGGGACGTCTCCTGTTAATTTTACATTTTCTGAAGTGTATTCGAAATCGATTCGTCACATCCATAAACCGAATATTGCAAGTTTTCAACACTCTAACTTAATTTCTACGTTTTTTGCCCCTTCCCACCTCTGCTTACAATTTTACATTTTCGAAAATATCCGATATCGTTTCCTTGCACCCCCACCAGTAAATAAATAAATAAATAATAAAAATTAAAATAAAGAAACCAACTAAAAATCCCAAAATTAAATGAATCTACAAAGAAATGCAAAGTACGTCAATGATGTATTATTAAACTCTAATGATATAAAATCGAAAGAAAAACTAGTATGTTGTGGCTACCACAAAACTTTCTTCTATATTTTTCTATTACAAATTCACTCAGTTCAAATAATTTACAAGAACTACTATTGATTAAAAATATCTACCCTGATGAATGCAGACGATTTTCATCTTAGAGAAAACTAACATTAAATATCCAAAGAAAGACAGTTTAACTAACATCTAAAAAAATTCGCTTTCATAATGGTTATCTCATATATCAAGTTTCGTACAGTTAAATGCCATAGAAGTTAAAATATAGTTTTTCTGTTCATGGAAAAAATTGCAGTATAGCAGCTTATTATATTATAGCAGTTTATGCCACTTATTGGCTGTTATGCATCCAAGTTGAATTAGCATAATGTCATATAATGGCTTTCTTACACATCAAGTGTTGTTTGATTATACGCATTAGAACCTGAAATATAGTCTTCCCTTAAACTGAGGACATCGCTGTACAGCAGCGCCACCTCTTGAGCAATTAGTACCAAAAGTTGCTTCGCACTATTTTTTGTAAAGGTGCATCCATATATAAATTTTTATGTAATTTTGAGCAGTAGTTCCTGAGATATAGCCCTTTTAAATTGTACAAATCGCTGCATAATTGCGCCACGTTTTGAGCAGTTGATACCAAAAATTTATAGGAATTTACATATGTCAAGATACATACACATATAAATTTATATGCATTTTTTATGCAGTAATTTTTGAGATATAGCCTTCTATGAAATTGTGGAAATCGCTGCATAGCAGCGCCACTTGTTGGGCAGTTGACACCAAAAGTTGACAGGCACTAATATAGGTTAAGGTGCATCTACATGTAAAATTATATGCATTTATGTGTAGTAGTTCCTGAGATACATTCGCCACAAAATTTTGTCACACGCACGGAGACAGACATTTTCTAAAAATGGTTAAATCGTATTTTAAAGCGCTCAAAACGTGTAAATTTACCGAAAACCAGATGCAGAAAATTTTTGAGAATCCAATACTTCTATTGAATACAGAAGAAAGTAAAAAACAGCATGTTGTGGCCACCCCAAACCTTTCTTCGATATATTCCTATAGAAATTCACTCAGTAAAAATATTTTATTAAAACTATTATTTCTTAAAATATTCTAAAATAATGAATGCAGACGAATTTCATCTTAACGCGAAATCTAAGAAAAGAAAGACAATTTTGTTCTCTGTAAATGAAGTCTGTTAAAATGTGTTTTCATAACGGTTATCTCATAAATCAAGTTTCATACAGTTATATGCCATAGAAGTTGAGATAGTCTCCCCGTTCTCTGAAAAAAATTGCGCTATTTATCGGCTGATATGTGTTCTGATTGAATCAGCATAATGTCACATAATGGCCTTAAGTTTTGTTTGATTGTACGCAATAGAACATGAGACAGAGCCCTTCCTGAAATTGCAGAAACCGACGCAAAGCACTGCCACCTGTTGAAAGATTGACACCAACAGTTGATAGACGCTAATTCATGTCAAGGTGCATCTACGTATAAGTTTATATACAATTCTGTGCAATAGTTACCGAGATATAGCCTTCCCGTAAATTGTAGATATCGGTGTATAACAGCACTACCTGTTGAGCAATTGGCACCAAAAGTTGATAAACACCAATTTGGGTCATGGTGCATCTGCAAATAAACTTATATGTGAATTTGGGCTGTAGTTCCTGAGATATAACCTTATCTATAATTGTGGAAATCGCAGTATCGAAGTGCCACCTGTTGAGCAATTGGCACTAAAAGTTGATAGGCACTAATGTATATCAAGGTGCAACTGCATATAAATTTATATATAATTCTGTGCTGTGGTTCCGGAGATACAGGCGCCACAAAATTTTTGTCTCCCTTACTCACACACAGACAGACGGACATTTTCTAAAATTTATCAAATCGTGTTCTGGACTTTTCAAAGAGTGTAAATCCATCGAAAATTGGAAGTCGAAAATTTTTAAGAATCCAATACTTTCTTCTATTGAATATAGAAGAAAGTAAAAATAATAATTACCAGAGAGCATTTAAAAATTTTGAGTTTTGTATTAAAAATTTAATTGTATACCTAATGTTAAATTAAATTAAATTAGTTTTTTCTTGAAAAGAACTTCATTTTTAAACTACATGTCATTATACTTCAATGGATATGTATGCAAGTTTTCATAACTCTAAAAGATTAAACTACAAAAGAAAAAAAAAATGTTTCGTTGAATTTTAAGGGCAAATATTGATTTTTGCTGGTACACTTTTTGTGCACTAATTTTTACTTTCCGAACACTATAGTGAGGAAAGTATTGTAATCATGTCAAAAATCCGAATTCGAGATTTTGATGTTTCTATACGTTTTGAGGTCCCCTGAGTCCGTTTTCACTATTTTTACGATGATGTATGTATGTGTGTGTGTATGTGTGTATGTGTGTATGTCTGTGAGTGAACATGCTAGCGTCTAAACGCTTTGTTCAATTAACCTGAAAGTTGGTACGTATATTGTAAGTCACCATAGTACGAACCCTATAGATTTTGGTGAATCTAGCACTTATAGTTTTTTTACAGGGACACAAAGAAAAATTCTTTATCATTATGGCCTATGGGAGCAAAATCTTAAAAGTGCGATAGCATCTAAACGCCTTATTCAATTGAGCAAAAATTTATACACATATTATAGGTCACAAGTACTCAATCTGTATAGATTTTGGAGAATCTAGCACTTATAGTTTTTTTACAGGGACACAAAGAAAAATTCTTTATCATTATGCCTATGGGGCCAAATTTTTAAAAGTGTGATAGCGCCTAAACGCCTTATTAATCTGAGCAAAAAATTTGTACACATGTTATAGATCACAGTTGAACTAACTGTATAGACTTTGGTGAATCTAGCACTTACAGTTTTTTTACAGGGACACAAAGAAAAATTCTTTATCATTATGGCCTATGGGACTAAATTTTTAAAAGTACGATAGCATCTAAACGCCTTATTGAATTGAGCTGAAAATTTATATGAGTATTATAAATCACTGTTGCACTAACTATAAGCATTTTGGTGAATTTAGCATTTATAGGTTTTTACAGGGATACAACGAAAAATTCTTTATCATTATGATCTATGGGCTCAAACTTCAGTAGCGTTAAATAAAACATCGTGTAATAGATGGAGAAAAATACTCAAACACTCTATTATGGTTTTCTCTCTTTCGTTTGTTTAACAACTCCTCTTTCTTTACTTTATCTACAAAACTGTTAATTACTCAATGTTCGGAAAGTCGAGTGGAGTCACTCCAGATTTTTTTACTTAAAAAATATCGTATTTTGTACAATAACTCTTCTTTTTGCTTTCTATTTCATTTACTCTTCTTTCTTTACTTCAGACAAAAATAATTAATTTGAGTTTGAGTTTGAATTGGTTTTTCCCGCTCAAGTTCGAGAAAAAAATGAACTTCGCTCAACTCAAGTTCGCAATTTGAAAAACGAGCGAAGTTCAACTCAAAGCTAAAAAATTTTCAGCTAAACTCATGAACGCGCTCAAATGAGCGCGTTCTTGCACAACACTGGTTTTACCTTTGTTTGAAATTTTAATCGTTTTATTCTGAAAACACTATGTTTGAATTTGGTGAGCAAGATTACTTTTAAACTGATGAAACGATCTTATTGAAAAATTTCACACTTCTTCGAATACAACAGGTTTGCGTTTGATTAAGGGTTCTTTTTTTCCTTTTTTCCATTACAACTTTTTTTTTTTTTTTTTTTACTAGAATATACGAGGACTAAAAAACACTAAAAAAGCACTAAAAACGGTAATGTTCTTAAATACAACTCTGCCAATAATTCAAATTTCAATGTTGCTTTAAATCTTTCGATGAAGTACAAACTACAGTTACTGTTGGCCCACCGAAGATTGATACCTGGTTGGCAAAGTGCCAGGACGATTCCACTCACGCTCTGGGAGACACAGCAATGAAGAGAGAGGGGAAATTTTTCTATTATTCTTGTTTCCTCTGTTATGTGTAGAATAATTAATACTCCTGCTTTGTTTTCTTTTATTTCTTTCTGTATAGCAGTCTGTTTATATTGGAAATGGATCGTACATGTGGTACGAGTTCTCGGATTAAACCTCTTCATAGTGAAACGAAGCGTATTGTACATAATGTCATTAAGTTTTGCGATAAAGAAGCTTTAGAAGGATAAACTATTGTTCCACTTTCCCAATCAGTGAAACGTACGAGTGAAATAACTAATATATCAGAAGCCACGATTAAAAGAATACGTAGAGAATCAAAAGGAGAAGACAATCGAATGTTTGTATCACCAAAAAAGCGGCAAAAGAACAGTACCATCGAAAACATTTCTCTGGATAATTTTGATTTTGATTGCGATGTTATTCGAAGAACAGTACATGAGTTTTACGCAGTAAATAAGATCGTACCTACAATTCCCAAATTAATTCCTGTACTTAAAGAAAAGATAAATTTTAAGTATCAAAGAGAAACTTTGAGAAGAATTCTTACCGAAATAGGATTTAACTTCCCCGTCAGGTACGACTTGCACATTAGTCCCCTTTAAATATAGTGACCAGCGAAGCTGGCAAAGAATTCGTTGATTCACTACCTTAATTGATTTCACATTTCGTCATTTTTTAAGGGGTTATATACTAGTTTGTAAATAATAATTGACATAATTTTTAAATTAGTGTTACACACTTCAAAGACTTTAATATATCCCCACAACGACATTTGGCAATTTTTTGTTGGCGATTATGGCTAAATCATAAATCTAAAAATCATAAATGATAAAATCATAATCTAAATCATAAAATCATAAATCCAAAATAAACAACATATAGGCTGCCATATTATATCGCTGCCACATTATATCGCCAAAGAAAAATCGCCAAATTCAGCTATGGGGATATACTAAAGTTATACCTTAAAACTATCCCCTTTATAATATTATCAGTTTTTCTTTCTTTTAATTAATCGTAAAATATTTATATAACCAAATATTCAAGAATCAGTTCAAAGAAGGAAAAGAAATGCAATCAGTGAGTATATAATTTTTTCATACCAATAAACAAACACATCCCTAGGTACTACGGACATTCCTATTTTATAAATGGACCAACCCTTTTCACTCATGCGCAGAAGACGCCAGGGATCATCCTTCTGCGGTTTAACAGTATTTACTAACAGCTTCTTCTTCTTCCTTTTTTTTTTAATTCTGATAAATCTCTCCGTGTTTATTCTGATCGCCGCGAGAACTCATTTTTTGAAGGGTTTCCCTAAATTAGATCTTACATTCTAAAATTTCCAAATTTTTTAATGGAAATTTAATACTGTTTCTATGCTGTTCATTTATATGCTCAACATTTTTAATATTAATTTAATTACATTAAAAAAAATGAAAGAAAGAAAAGAAAGAGAAAATATACTTTTATTAACCTTCGAAACTCATGTTAACCCTTAACAAGTAAACCAATTATAACATCACAGTGAACGTTATCCGCCATCGAATATCGCCCAATTGTTACATAACAGAGAACGCTGCATGCTAGTGAAGACCAGCGGCAGTCAACGTTCAGTATGACCGTGAACAATATGGCTACATGAATGCATCTTGATACTGAATTAAACACAGGCATTTTTGTCCTTGTTGCAGCATGCAACTACTGAAAATGTTATTGGCTCACTTGTTTTGAACTTTTACTTTAACTTGACTACACATCCGCCATCATTTGGGAAGCTTTTCAAAATCATAAAGAAATACTTTTGTATATAGCAAACACACGAGGAATATCATCATACTATGTCCCCTTTCAAAATAATTTACATTATTCCACAAGTAAAGATCTCCTTCTAGTTTGTTGTAATATCGCAGGGATGATGTTACTGTCAATGGCAGAGAATGTTTCCTTATGGACATTTCCTCATGATAAATTGCATCCAAAGTTTCAATTGACGTACATTTTTGCTTTTGAGTCATCTTTGATTTCATGTTCCTTATATCTTTTAATGGATCACTTTTCTATGAACTTATCTTTTAATGTCGCTTTTTACATCTTGTAACCTAGCATGCTTTTTGATAATGCCTTTTATCATTTAAGTTTTGCCCATTATTGTAAGCTGTAATCATTGATAAAAGTCAGCATATATATAAGTCAGCTTTGAGCAGCATATATATTTCTTTTCTTTGTTGTTTTGTTGCTTTAAATTCTTCATTTTTGCCCTTTTTTTCAACAAAAAATGTGAACAAATATCATTATTTTTTAATGAATAACTCAAAAATATTAATTTACTTTATAAATATTAAAGTTTATTTAATCTTTGATTGTAGTCAATAATTCGTATTTTTAACCCTTTTGCGGCCGTAACGCTTTAAAGCGTTCTAAAGTGTGTTACCAAATCTCTCTTTTATTTAACTCCCACCAATAATTTTGAGGAGTGATATTTGATATATAAAGGACGATTAATCTTCTATGTTATTAAACAACCGTTGCCGTTATATTTCAGTGGTGGATATTGAATAAAAAAAAAAAAAAAAAAAAAAGCCTTTCAATTTGGCAGCTCTCATAAGGGGAATGAAATTAAATAGGACTGGTTAAATTTCTATCATATTTTAATGCATAATGTTACTGTTTTACTGGAATATAGGTATTATTTTAGTAGTAAACACTATTTAAATTATTAAACTTAGCACCAAAATATATGTTGCAGTTAAACAGGAACCGTTTTTCTGATGAAATGTGCCATTGTTTTCAACAATGTACATTAATCAAAATTTAGATTGTTACTAAAAAATTATATCTTTATAGCAAATTTTTCACACACACAAACACATATTTTTGAAACATTACCGAATATCAAATTTATATTTCCTGCAGTTATTTGATTTGAAAGTATGCTGAAGAAAGACATATACCCACATCAACTAGTAAAATCTCATTTTTTTTTTTTTTTTTTTTTTTTTTTTTTTTTTTTTATTATTATTCAGAGGACATCAAAGTTCATAAATATTCAAAAAACATAATCTACTTAATTTTGGGTAGTCTTGTTTACTGGGTAGTCACATTTACTTAATTTTGGGTAGTCTTGTATAGCGTCTGTAAATTATATGCACATCACGTAGCGCTCTAAAATTACTGAAAAAGACATAACACAACTTAATCAAAAATCATACTCTGAAAAATCCTGATTTGATATGAACATCAAGCAATTTCTAAATATATATATATATATATACTTTTTTTTGCATCCGAATACCTATGTGTGGCCCTGCAAACAAATGTTAAATTGTTATTACACCATATCCTATACTATACATGTTTTTACACACATAAAATAAATACGTTATTATTTATTATTATTATTATTTATTAGTGCAGTTTAAAAGTGTTATAAATTGTACCTGCCATAAGTTTCACCTATAGACGGAACTTATTTACCTCGGATTTCGCTGTACACAAAGCATTTTCTCTGTTTCAACAAAATTATTTAGTGCATTATCCCTATACTTCAAAATGTGTAAATATAGTAAAAATACAAATTTCAAAATTTGACATAAATGTAACACCTCCCATTGCATGTGTAAGTAAAAATTATAAACTTATTTATTTATTTATGTATTTTTTTTATTATTATTATAAATATAAAAAAATGTAATAGTTTCTAATATATTCAAATATATAACCACTTGAATTCCGAATAAGCAATAATTTAGAAATGTATAAAAGAAAACAATCATACGAAACAAATTATAACTATCAGTGTAAACATTTGTTTTTAAGCGTCAAATATTTATCTACCTTAAAAATTTCGTCAGTCGCTTGTCTTGAAATGATATCACAAGATTCAGATTTTTTTTCACTACCAAAAGTACTTGTATTACATGACCAGTAGTTATGAAAAATAACTGTCTTTTTTGTTTATAATTTAAAATATTGATTTTTTAATTTTAACTTAAAAAACTAACATACTAAACTATTACTTTAATATTACATAAGAAATATAGGCAATTATCCATAGAACAGATAGAGAAAAGTAATTTTAATTTAAATAACCGAATTCGAAACAAGCCGTTTCATACTAAAATACAAAATTGTGATTTTCCTTAGCTTTACCGTATATTTAACAATACAACCATGCGAACAGTTTAACAGTTGCTTGGATTAAATATATATTACTCTATAAATAATAACAAAAACATTTTGTAATTTTTGTATAATGTACATTATAAAAATACAAAATACAATAAATTTAAATTTATTACTTTCTGTTACCCATAAGATAGAGAAAGTATTGGTTTAGGGTAAAATTTTCGAACGTGAGTTTTTGTTATATGTACACGTTTTGAGATCCCCTGAATACGAAAATCGTGTTTTTAGCGGTTGGTCTGTGTGTGTGTCTGTCTGTTATCAGCATATTTCAAGAACAAAAAACAGCAGAGATTCCAAACTTTGTATTCTAAATGTACATCACTTAGAGATGCTACACTAAGCATTTCGTTGAGATGAAGAAAATCGTTCGTGTACAGGGACACTCAAGAATATTCAAACACATTACGTCTAAGGGGGAAATTTCAGTTATTTCTGTCTTTTATCAGCTTATCTCTAGAACAAATAGCAGCAGAATAGCAGCAGAGATTCCAAACTTGGTATTCTAAATGTACTACATCAATCAGAGATGCTACACTAAGTTTTTCGTTGAGATGAAGCAAATCGTTTGTGTACAGGGACACTGAAGAGTATTCAAATACATTACGTCTATGGGGGAAATTACAGTTATTTCTGTCTGCTATCAGCATATCTCAAGAATAAATATCAGCAGAGATTCCAAAATTGATATTCAAACAAATGTGTATCATATTGAGATGCTACATTAAGCTATTTGTTGAGATGAAGCAAATCGTTCGTGTACAGGGACACTCAGGAGTATTCAAATACATTATCTATGGGGGGTCTATGGGGGAAATTGCAGTTAAGTAGAGTTTAAATCTACAAACTGCACTAAAGCAAATGAAATGAATATACATTTTTTACATGCATAAAAACATGTCTGATGTAGAATATGGCAGGGAAATCATTCAGGGCTACAGAATTACAGGGCTTCACAAAATAACTAGATTACAGTGCGACATTAGCTGAAAATTGATAAAAGTGCATTTAATGTTGTGCCGTATGTTATTACTATAGGACTACATTTAGAGTCACTATGTGGATTGTATATATTCTTCAGAAGATAGACAGTGTTGCAAATATTTAGCGAAAACATTATTTTTTATTATTATTGGAAGTGCTTTATTGGAATATTTTACCATGTCCAGGAAAGCTGCTCAGGAATGGAAATGAATACATTATAGATATATAATAAATAATGTATGTTTTTAAGCTAAATATTCATCGCTTGTTTTTGTGTATTAACATGTTTTGAGGCTTCCTGATTACCAAAGTCGAGTTCTTTAAAGTTTGATCTGTCTCTCTTAGAGTAACTTAAAAACGAATAAATTCAGGAGATCCAAAAGTTGTATTTTCAAATTAATATAAATTTGTTGCTGGAAAAGTTTGATCAAGACTGATAAGTTTCAAGGAGTGTTGCATGTGAAAGTTTCTGAATTAAGTGCTCTTTTAATTTCAATAACAGATTTAAATTGTATGAACTATTCTGTGAAATTTAGTAAACTTTTAATTTTAATAACAGATTTAAATTCGATATAAATATAGGTTCAGTAAGGAAACGAGGGGTGAGGGGGGCGGTAGCCCCCCCTTCACACAGAACTAATTATCATATAAAACTCTTTCGAAGCCTAATTTAAATTGCTTTATCATAGATTTACATAACAATACTTGTCATGTTACGTCTTAATATTGAACCTGTATTTATAGTATTAAATTTCAGGGTAAGAGAATGTCGTGTGAGTGACACACCAGATTATTTCATTTATACTACTTTATTTATATTTATAATTAATATCTATACACGCACTTAAAATTTAATTGAAGAGAATGTGTATAAGAATATATATTTTCTGTATTTTATCTCTATACTATCACATATTTTTCCTTTATCTATACACATAATAAAATAAGATGTTTGTGTGTGTGTGTGTGTGTGTCATTGTGTATGTATATCCAGAGCATTTTAGGGAAATGGCTGATCGCAGAGCTATACACATTTGCATGGAGGTTCGTAATGACCTCCCCTGATGCACGTCGAAGTCCGATTTTCGAATTTTTGATTAGACTTTTTCTTAATTAATTAAAATTTTAAAATAACAACCTTCTAATTTCGGAGAAATGAGCCATTTAAATTTTTCCCATAATTTAATTGTTGCCAATTTTTTTTTTCGACAGAATAAAAAAAAAGTACATTTATTTAAAATGAGGAAAATAAATTAGAAATATCAGTCGTATCATTAGAAATAAGGCACCGAATGAAAAGGGAAATTTTTGTGAATCCGATGGATTAAACAGCTTATCGATCGGACAATTACATTTTTCAAAATCTGAAGTATGAAGTATAGGTGGCAACAGCAGAAGATTGTATGCAAACCGTTGGGAGAAATAAAAAAAATCTGCTTCACATTAAGTCACATGCTTTTGAAGTGGGATTAAAAATTTCATCTATACATATAATAAAATAAGATGTTTGTGTGTGTGTGTGTCACTGTGTATGTATATCCAGAGCTTTTCAGAAAAACGGCTGATCGCAGAGCTACACACATTTGCATGGAGGTTGGTAATGGCCTCTCTTGATGCACCTCGAAGCCCGATTTTCGAATTTTTGATTAGTTTCTTTCTTAATTAATCAAAATGTAAAAAAAAAAAAAAAAAAAAAAAAAAAAAAACTTATAATTTCTGATAAATAAGTCATTTAAATTTTATCCATAATTTAATTGTTGCCATTTTTTTTCCGACAGAAAAAAAAGTACATTTATTTAAAATGACAAATATAAATTAGAAAAATTAAAAAATAAATCAGAAATATCAGTCGTATCATTACAAATAAGGTACAAAAAGAAAAGGGATTTTTTTTTTTTTTTTTTGAATTCGATGGATTAAACAGCTTATCGATTGGACAGTTAGAAACATTGAAGTTACTTTTTTTTTCTTTAATAATAAAGTTTATTCTAACTTAGAAAAGATTTATGTGATACGATACATTAAAAATTTGGGTTTTAAAAGTTTTAAAACTCTATGAACCATATTTTTATTGTATGAGTTTCATTAATAGATCCTGCTGGGCGATTTTTTAAATGTTGGTGTTGAAGTACACAGAAAATTTTTCGACAAGAAGTTTAATATAGAAACAGACATTTTAATCTAAGTAGCACATCAAATGTATAAAAACATATATGATTTATTTTTAAAGAAAGTTTACAGAAAAAATGCAGTTTTAAAGATAGCAAATTTATTTCAACAAGCACTATTTAACATAAAATCCATTAAAAATATAAGCACAATATGAAGGATTTTTATGTATAAATAAAAAAGTGTCTGATAAAATTATTAACAAAATAGTCTTCCACTTTTTATGAAAAAAAAAATTCATCGCTAATATGGCGACAAAATTTTAAAAGCCGCCGATGGAGCGACATAATAAAGTTGTGTAGCAGGATAATGTTTACCTATATATTTATTATTTTTATATAATAATCATTATGCTAATTTATCATACAAACAAATGAGCCTCTGTGTGTTACTGCACTTGCACCTGTCGAACAGAAATATTTGATTAATTCAAATTAATATTTAAATAAATATATAAAAATAAAAATATGTTTAATGGCAAAATAAACACAAAAATAAAAAGATTAGTTGTCTAAAACTCGGCAGAAATAGAGCTCATAGCATATTGTTACAAGGGATTAAGTCTTATTGTTACAAGGGATTAAGTCTAAAATGGTGACAAAAATTCAAAAGTCACCAAAGAGAACTGTATTAAGACTAATGAGCTATAAAGATCTTATAAGGAATTATGATCAATTTTACAAACCATGAATTATATATAACCACGAAAATTAATTGTCTCATGCGACAGACGTAGCCGGTCATAGCACATTGTAACAGTTGGCGTGAAATTGCTGTCATTTTATGGTTGATCGGATAAACAAAATAAACAGAGGAAATAACGTAAAAGCAAATATTATGTGCACTACGTGTAGTGTTGTTCACATGTAACTGGGATTCAAATATAAAAGGGATACTGCAATTTTTTCGATACTATCTATTTCGAAACTGTTATATAATAAGCACCTAAATGGAAGCTTATTGGTAAAGCATTGTCGCAGGTAATAGGGTCAGGCGCCCGAGTTTCAGCGGATGACCAAATCGCTGCCGAAGGCATCAGGGATCTGAAGCGAGATTTTGAACAATTTAAGTATTTTATTTCATTTTACTTTATTTTTATAAAGCTATATAGAAAAGAGTTTCCTTTAAATTTAGTGACCAGCGAAGCGGGCAAAGCCTGCTTGTCTAGAATAAATAAAACAAGGTGATGTTGTAGGGGGGGATAAAGGCCGATTGACTGCACAAGGGTCCTAGGCCTGAGGGGTAGTGTCCTCCGTGTGTGGGGGGGGTTAATAGCCCGTGTTTATGAAAGTTTCGGGGAAAACCGCAGAAAACCCTGAAGCTCTAGGCCGACGAGCGTGACCTGGGACCAAACTCGGCACGTCAAGTCTACCTGCTTTGAGCACTGAACCGTTCGGCTGCTGGTGGGGCTATAAATAAAACAAGCGAAAAAACATTTTTAATCTAATTTGATTTTTTTAATCTCTTCTATGTTTTCCTTGTGTGTGATTTATTCTCTTCCTCTAAATTTATGTATATTTATCTTTGTACTCCTTTACTTTACTAGAAAGGTTCCATTAAAACCATATGTTTTTCGTAAGTTTAATGCAGATTTTTTTTTTAAACCTTTTACATAAATAAAAATAATTATTCGCACGATAGTCATCGGTTAGATAAAGAACATATACAATGATGTGAAAAATTTCTTACATGTTCAATCTTTTATTCTCCGAGAAAAAAAAATAAATAAACAACTGTATATTTCTTATTTTCTTGATAGGTTGATAGAACGTCCTTGATGAGTGAAATCAGTTTTCTTTGGAGAACATTATACCAAGTCCATGATGGTATTTTAAGAATGTCAGTAATGCTAGCTGAATGTTGTACGTCAGTTCATACTGTGTCAAGACAATTGTAAACCTCGTTTTGTTTACTTGTTTGCTCAGAAAAAAATGTGTAAAAAAAAAGAAATACCAATAAAATGTTTCAGACATCTAGATTAAATTTTGTTCTTCTTTAATTCTTGTTCTTTAATTTTTGTTCTCCTACAATAATTCTTCTTTATAAAAGAGTATTAATTCTTCAAAAATTTATTTCATTCTGGGTATTTTAGAGATTCAGAAATGGATTTTAACTGTTTATAGTTAAGATAAAGGGTAAGATAAAGCAAACATATTTTAAATTTTACGTTCAGACTGTGAAATGAAGCAACAATTATTTATATAAATTAAATAAAATTAACCTATATACTATTTCTGTAACGTGGACCATTTACGATTCAATTTTGTCGAAAAGAGATGATACTGACATAAGGTGCTATCTGATAGGTCAACCCAGATTAGCAGCCGAATTTATATCTTGATCACCCAAGAGATTTTGGCTTCAATAATTTAATAAAAATTTTTTAACTGTACTTTTTTTTTCCCTTTCAAAATTCAAAATAAATAAATAAAAAATATTTTGTATTGAAACATACGCTCAAAATCTCATATTTAGATTATATTAAGAAAAAATTAAAAACTGTTAATAGACTGGCATTTAATGATAGCTATTTGGCAGGATGATAACAGTGCAATCATTATATATATATACATATTAGGTTTTTCATTCATTATAAATAGAGTAAAGCCTTTTTTTTTTTTTTTATTTTGTAGATACATTTATTAAGAATGAAATTTCTGTTGTATATGATTATATTATAATGCAATTCCGTGAAATTTTAGGAAAGAATTACTTTTTAATGAAACAACTTAATTTAATTTTAAGAGGTTTTAACGTAGCAGAGGAAAAAGTTAATTTCTAAAATTTAAATTGTAATGCGGATGTCAGAGGTATAAATCTCTCTAATAATAATAATAATAATAAAGAAAAGAAAAAAAAACTGAAATTTCCCAGTGATTTTCTTTATGAGATTTTTCTGAATATCATACAAAGTATGTAGGTAATATCATGCAGATCTTCTGCACGGGAAAGGCTAGTGTAAAAGGTAATATATCTATAATAATAAAAGAAGATGTCTGTCTGTCTGAGCATCAATACGTTCAGCCCCTACTGAACGCAGAACTACAAAATTTTACACACGGGTGCTCAGAAGCCTGCCCGGGTGCATAGTGAAAAAAAAATTAAAATTTTTAATTTAGTTCTGAAGATATTAATTAAAATGTAGACCTATGTCTAATCAAAAAGCGACCTCAATGACTCAGAATTCACCGCGATTGCATAAAAATAGATATTTTAACGGAGTTAATATCAGAAAAAGTGGAAAATAAATTAGAAATATTAGTTCGATCGTTACGAATTTGGTACCAAATGAAAGGGGATATTTTTCCGAATCTAAAAGTGCAAGTGGCTTATCTCTACAGCAATTAGGTTTTTTAAACCTAACTAAAGTATGAAATTTAGTTGGCAACAGGCAGAACACTTAATTATTTCATTTATCAAAGATTCTTCAGTGCCAGGTGCTAGACATGCTGGCTGACTGTGCTTCTGGTCGGGAAAAACTGCTTTTCGTTTTTCGCCCACGTGACAAAGTACTGGAAATAAAAAAAGTAGTTTTTGAATTTTTTCAATTTAAAATCGATCAAAAGCAGAACTTCGAAATTGCCCGCCATTATGGGTCACCTGTATGCAGTTCAAAAATCTAAAGTATAGCTTTAAAAACAAAATAAATAGACATATTATATTTATTTAAATTCATTTTTATTTCATCTGTTAATGACACCAAATGTTACTTTCAACGAATAATATTGATTTTTTTTTTTCCTTTTTTTTATGAATTCGGTTGTAAAAAAAACAGTTTTGGAATTCTTAAATTTTAGACGGATTTCAATAGAAATCGTTAATCGCCCTTGATAGATTAGCCATTTTGAGTCTAAAATATATAAAAGATATTGATTATTGTAATACATAATACATCATTCAAAAGATATTTTAAAGTATTTCTATTGCAGGCTATTAAAATGATATAAGCCGTTCAAATTCTGTACGAAACTTTCGGAGAAAAGTACGGAAAAGCCGGAAGAATTTTATTCTTTTATATTTTACAGAGTTTCAAATTCAGATTTCGTACTAATAATTTTTAATGGTATATAGCCCGGAATTAAGCAAGTTTTGGAGAAAACCGCAGATAAGTCAGACACAAATCTTTAAAAAAAATGTTTGTATTATCTTTGTATTTCAGCTTCTAATTAGTGTAATTTCATTTTTATATTATCGAAAGTGGTATTAGAGATTTCACCTGATTTGCACGTTTTAAGGTATCTTGATTAGGTTTTCTTTTGTATCTCAGCTACTAATTAAAATAATTTCATAAGTAATGCATCATTTGAAAGCTTTCTTGATTTGGAATTGAACAATATATTATAGAAACGTCTACCGCCAGATGGCGCTGTAATATTTAAAAATTTCTAAATTTTAAATTCTAATCAGCGAGGAAGGTGTGGTAAGTTCTAAGACGGGGATAAGGCGCCGCAGTCGCCACCGAGCGGGACTTAGCTAAAGTCAGAAATTTGAAAGATCATAACATGGTGAGCGAACAGGCTGTTTCAGATATTGAAAAGGGAAAAGGGCGCTGAAGGCGCTACCGCACGGGAATTTACTGCGATTTCAATAAGCTATTTTCACGATACATCAATAAGCTGTTATTAGACCTGAAAAGGGAAAAAGGCGCCGCAGCTGCCACCGAGCTGGAGTTTCGTAAAGTCGGATTTTTCAGGGATCGTGAACCAGCTGGTCGCCGAAGGCGGCTAGTGAAAAATATATAACGGCATAAATAAAAAGTTACGGTTAAATTACTTATGTCGTGCATTTTAGATAGTGGCACTACATTTAAAATCCTATGCATAACGTTTTGCTAATACACAATATTAGTATGGATGTTTAAAGCAAATCATAATAAAAAATCTGTATATTAATTTATAAACACTATATTTTATCTAAATATTTTTTTTTTTTTTTAAGTAATCCTTTGAAGAGTTTGACAGCTAACGTAGACCGCAGTATATAATCCATATATGCAAATTTGAAAAGCGATTCATTCTCAAATAATGAATAAAAAATAAATAAATAAATAAATAAAAAACTAATACCGTACTAAAAAAAAATTAGAAAGGAACTTATTTTAAATTAGTAAAAAGCGTTTTAATTATTATAAGTTATCAAATTTTACTATGACTAGGAAGAATACTTGGTAATATATTGTGGAATACGCTTAGCAATGAATATCTTTTATATAATATATATATGTGTATATATATGTGTATATATATGTGTATATATATGTATATATATCCGTAAAAATCTGCCGGATGATGTGCAAGTAAAATGTGTTCACGGCATAAAGTTTAAAACCCTTGCTTTAATATTCCGCATTACTTTTAACAGGTTTAAAACCCCTTGCTTTAATCAATTACCTTTTGGTTGGAAGGAGGAGGGATAAATTTCATGAAATTTCAATATATAAAATTTAAGCATACTCCACATAATAAAAATTTCCAAGGTTTTCCTAATTTTACTCTAAATATGACCAAAAGAATGTTAGGAGTAATTAAAATTGAAAGAATCAATATTTCTGAATGAGACAGTAGATAATACTTATATTTGAGATAATACTTATAAAAGCATCAAGCATGTAAATTAATCCCACAATAGAAATCTGTCACACCAAATCGACTTATAGTCTATAGAACTGCACTTGTTTTATGTTTATTGTGAAATTTATTCGTTGCTTTTCACGCAAAATGAATGAATACAAAGATTTACTACCAGATTAGAATTATATTAACTTACTATTATTGATAACAGATCTCAGAATTTTAATAGAAAACGTATATGAAAGAAAAAGATTTCATACTAAATACATTACTAATTCTAATTTGCCAAGACAATAAGTGCGTTTTAAGGGTAAGATAACAGTTTTGATTCTGATTTTTCCTTCCCATATTTGTAAAGAATATTAATTCATTGTATTCTAAAAATAAACTGCAAATCGGAATAAAGTTCAAATCTGCTTTTACTGGAATAGTATTATAAAACTTTATTCTTTCAAAATACTATATTTCAACAAAAGTATACTGTTAAAAATAAGTAAATAAATAAGAATGGTTTTAATACTTGGTAAATTAATTTGCTCATTAAATTTTTAATAATAAATTACACTATGTAGACTGTTACTCGTATAAAATATCAAAATTTTAATGTTGTTCTTTTTAAATTACTTTTACTGTAATATAGTATCGAAATTAAGTATCAGAGGTTATAATAATTTCAGTAAAATAAATAAATTAATTAAAAAAAAAAAAAAAAAAAAAAAAAAAAAACTTCCTTTGATTTCAAATATCTTTCTCCATATTTCCTAAACAAAGTTTTCAACTGATAAAAGTTAACCTTTAAAGAACACTAAAGTCTGACAATTTGCTAGTCTTAAAAGATTTTTTCTTTCAAGAAATTGAAAAAAATAATTTTAGGAATATGGTATATAATATATTTACATGGCAACAGATGGGGCCACATCCTGCATGAGGACATTTTCGGCAAAAATGCATAAAAAGATAACCGATAAGTATTCGCGAATTGCTTTATTTTTAACATACTTCCTCGGAAAGTATGAATCAATGAATTAATCGTGTGAATTATTTTTATGATTGAGCTTTAATTAGGCGTCTGTCATAGACTAAGGCTCCTATATCAATGTAGGAGTTCTATCATAGACATATGAAATACTAATGTCGTCTGCTAGATCGCTATCATCGGTTTTCGTATTGCACTGCATAAAGAGAAAGGAATATTCCCGTTCCGATTTGGTTCAAAATTTTCTCGCGCATGCCCAGATCGTACTATTTTGGTCTTACAGAAAGGGCTTTGTCTTTTAATATATAGATTAATATGTTTTAGAAAACCAGCTTTATTTCATTTTAAGTTTCAAACGAGGTTTTTGTATGTATGCATTGCGTGAGAACTCGTATATTTAAGATGATATTGGGCCTATGATTTTACCGGAAAGAATATAATAACCAATACAATGACAATAATAACCAATGCGAATATTTTTAACAAACTATAGGCTATTTTATAACACTTTCTAACAATGTTGAAAAATGCTTACAACTTCCGTTTGTATGGCAATTCGTCTTTCTGTCCGTCTGGCTGTCTGTCAGCGATGTAGCTCCCGTAAATAATAATGAAATTTCTCGAAACTGATATATGATATTTAAGTTTACTACTGGATATATTCCCTGTCGAAAATTCAGTAATTACCTCTATTGCTTTATATACAGCGGCTCCCAAAATTATAATTATTCTAAAGCATAGCGCTTTATGAGAAATCTTTATATAAGCCATATTGTAATACCTCTTTACAAATCTTAGTGAAAATGAAATATATTATTCAAGATCACTATCGCATGTCCAGGGTAATTCGAAAGAATTCCAAAACATTGCGTTCTGTGAGATGTATTTCTGTAAACCGTATTTTAATAATTTTAATTTGCACAAATTTCAATGAAATTTAAATATTTTATTTAAGTGCACAGAAAATTGTTTTCTATAGAATATAGTGTGATTAGCATTAAGGTTTACAGGAGACAAAAATATTCATTAACTTTAATGGCTGGTACAGAAAATTCGCTAGAATTATATTTGCCTTTAAATTAAGCATTTTTAACACTTTATAAAATTTTCAAAACCAATTATGATTCGAATCATTGTATGTGCCCGTAAGTCTGTCAGTATGTCTATGTGTCCGTCTGCACATCTTCGGTGTTTGTAAATATTTCTAGACTTTCATAACAAATGTTATACGTTATTCATGTTTTCTATGGAATGTCTCTATTTAAAACTTGCATTAACAGGCCGTGTACAATGCATTTTTGTACAGGGAAACCCAAAATAATGTTTATGCACTACATTTTAGGAGAGAAATTTTATAAATCACATTTAAATAACTCTCAACTGCAAAAGTATAATAAAATTGACATTTATTGTTCATATTCTAAAATAATATTATGTATAAAATATGATATTCTGACCATTAAAATTTACTGAGATACACTAAATGATTCAGATATATTAAGGTCTAAGATTGGAAATTCTTGAACTTCCTTTTGTGTTAATCATATTTAACACATTTTAAAAATATGGAACAGTGATTGTGAATTTAATTAGTCTGTCTTTTGCTTGATAATGTAGACAAAATCATTGAAGTTTAAACGATGCAATCTGTACATATAGATTGAAAGTGTTATTAATCAATGCATATTGCATTATTTTTCGTTCTTGTTTTGCATTAATGTTAATTATTAAATTTTTATAACGTATGCTTTACATAAGAAATTTAAAAATGAATTTTCAGTTAGAATCTACAGTCTACTGAATGAAACTCGGATTAAATCCATGTAAAATTGAAGTTGGAATTCATCGATTGTTAAATAAAATGGAATTTTTAGATTACACAGTATAACTTTAATTATAGTCCGAACACATATTGATGATTTAAAAATTTTGTATCCATGACGTATTGAAAATGTTATCTCGAATACTTCCAATTATATATTACTACGTATTTCTTTTCAAATATAACTCTGTTCTTGAAAATCAAGCGATTAAACAAATGGAATTATCATATATATATATATATATATATATATATATATATAATACAAAATACAGATTTGTTGGAAAATTTTCCGATATCAGAAAGGGCGAAGTCCCCTAAAGACAGAATTTTCGCTATCTGAACAAATATATTAAGTGCTAGAAACCTATATAAACAATTCAGAGTTTTAATATTTTTAGACCATACACTTCATTGATTTTTTAGAAAAAAGCAAATGGAGATTGACTATTTCAGTGAGAATTAAGCTTTTAGTCGAAATCATTTTTATAATCTGCAATCAATCTAACAATTTAACGTCCGTTAGCAAAATGCCGTTTCCCAGTCTTCGTGGGGAATATAATAACAAATATACACCTTCAGCATTTTGTGGAAAAATGCGAAACGTCAATGGATTAGAAATTGAGAAAAAATTATTACTGAAATTAATTTCGAAGAAAATTATTTCTCCCTCATGTTTCGTTCTTTGTTCTATATAAGAAATTAGAAAACAAAAGACTTTATGATATCTAATGAAAATTAAAGATAGATATAAATTGAAAGATTGCATTCCGTTACATATTTCTTACGTAATCATTACATAGAATAAACGACTTTGTCCACTTTCTTAAAAATTGAAAATAAGGAAAAAATGTAGCATAACATTCTTCCCAACTTAAGTCCTCTATTTCAAATTTGTAAAATTAAATATGTAAATTTTGCTCATTTTACACTGTTATTACATATCTCATTGGGAAACGTAAGTTTATAAGTACATTTGTTTCATGTCAGTATACTTTTAAGTTAAAGCAGAAAATGTTTACAAAATGAAATAGGATTTACCCCCAGATATATTGTTTGCTGTTCTTTTTTCCATATTACTTTATGCTACTCACTTACCTACTGCATGTACAGTCAGAGGAAAATAACGCAACACTCAACGTAACTTCGTTGCTAATCGATGTAAAAAAAAATGTAATAGGTATCATTCGACGGGGAATTGGGAGTAGTTTAAGAAAATGAACTGAAATTTTGAATTGGGGATCATCTACATATTAAAACACGCACCAACTTTGATGTTTTGCAATAGTAATGCCCCATTTTTATTCTATATTTGAATTTCTGGGATCGCGACAATTGGAAAAAGTATATTGGTTGTACATTTTACTTATTTCTTTACGGAGTTATAAGCGGTTAAATTTGAAGATGCTAATGTTAAATTCATATTTCAATTTTTTATTAATATCTTCACAAAAAATAACTTCGATATATATATATTACGAGATACAGTGAAGAAACCCGAACATAATCCATCATTATTTTTGATTCGAAAGATATTTTTAATTCTGAAAAATATTAATAAATTCATATTCATAAAAATTATGAATTACGACCTATATTATTTTTTACATAAAATGAATCCTAATGTTAAAAAATATGGTTGTGCAAATTTGCAGCTCATTCCAGTTATTAGTTTTCGAGATATAAATAAATCTTTCTTTTGGAATGGTTTAGGGGGCGTCTATTATAAAGTTTTGCATGCGATAACGAATCAATTTTTTAAAAATAACAAAGAAAATTAAACAAAATATTTTTACTTTTTTATTTACGCGTCAAATTGTAAAACAGAAACGTCAAACGCAAAGAAATGAAACAAAAATGATGATTTTTAGAGATTAGTGTTAGCATCAAGAATTCCTGTTTTCAGCTCCGCATTCACTGTTCTTCAAAACAAAACAATACAAAAAAAATAAGTGTGACATTGAGTTTTCTTGTTAATCCCCTTATTTTATATTGACAAAAATATCCACAACAGGCATTTACTTCATCGATTACTGGTGATAAATTTTGAATCTTGTAAACGAACACTAGAAGAAAAAAAAATAACTAAATAGGTGGGGTTTACTGTTTTAAATAGAAAAATTGGTTTAATGTAAAAATTGTGAATAAAAAACAAACAAAAAAAACGAATAGAATTGTTATGCAAGACAGACTTGTAAAATCGTTTCTTAACTACCGTAATAGTTTAAGGCTTAATCATTTGTTTCATATATTGCTTTATTTATTTATTTATTTATTTATTTTGTAGGGGGGGGTTATTATTTTAAGGTTACTTTAGTCTTTAATATTTTATTAATAATTTTTAACTTTATATATTTTAAAAAATATACTTTAACTTTTATAAATATATTTTAACACTTTTTGCGACCTCAGGATTTTGTCTTTTAGGCAGTAAGATCCGCCTACGGGCGTTATTCTCGCAAAAAAAATATTTCAGTTAAAATTTTCTGTATTCAGAATTATATTACAAATGGATATACATTATAATTATATTCTTTTTAATCAATATATTTCTATCCATAGTATATTTTATTGCAAGAATATGAACACTGGGTACACACTTAAGAAATATGTAACAAACAAATTACGAAAGAAACGCCCACTGACAGTGTTACAGATTTTCAAATGACGTGAATCTACGTCAGCAGTCGCGAAATGGTTAATTAAGAAATTATATTTTCCTAGAAATTATAAAACGAACCGTACAGTTCCAAAGTGTTCAACTGACTAAAAACTGGTAAGTGCGATTAAAAATGTTTAATATATTCTTCATGAAACCTTACAATAATTTATATATATATATATATATATATATATATATATATATATATATATATATATATATATATATATATATATATATATATATATATATATATATATATTATTTCATTTCGTATATTATGTTACACCTACGAAAGAAAATTTAAACTTTATTTGTGATCAGCACAGCCATAATAAACATTTTACTTGAAAAATATCGCATTTTTTTCGAAGAGTACTGTCTGAACCAATCGCAAGTGTAATGTATTTAAATATACCTAAAATTCTCTAAAAAATTACTGAAGTATATACAAATCTAAAAAACTGAATTCAAGATAATTAAGGAGCTGGGAAAGTTTCAATCAGAGTTTCCAACTTTTATAATTTATTCACGAACATTTTTAACCCCGCCTTCTTTCCGCACCAGAAGTTTTGAAGATTATTTCTCTTTAATATGTGAAAACGATTAAATAAAAAAATAATCATTTTTAAAAATTTTCGGTATGAAAAACAGACGGGGCTAAATATGCTCGTGAATAAATTATAAAAGTTGGGATGTCTGGAGTCAATGTTTTTATTGATTTTTATAATTCTCTTTTTTTTTTTTTTTTCCTGAAAGATTTCCGGTATGAAACATTAAAATTTTGTCTATTTCTTATGGGATCTTAATTTTATTTTTCTACATTTACAGATATCCCCCTAACGCATTTTTGATGATTCTATAAATGCTAAAGATAAAGTATACAAACAGTATACTTTTCCGCACTGCCAGACTCTCAGAAATTCGAATATGAAGTCAAAATGAGATGTTTCTATTGAAAAAAATTGGCGCTCAAAGTTGGCGCTCATTTCAATATGTAGATGACCCCTAATTTAAACTTCGAAGACATTTTCAGAAAGTGCATTTCATTTCCTGTTGCATTATGTCTATTAGATGTTCCTGCGTCAATTAATAACGAAATTACAGCGGGTGCTTTTTTTTACCCGACTGTACATATTCTTAAATAATGATCAATTGCCACGCAATCTAATGCCTGTCTTTCAATGAAGCTCTATATACCTCATCAGAAAATGTTGACAAATTAGAGAAAATAATTTATATATAGATATAGTCGGAGTAGAACATGTTTAACCCCTCAGCCAGTCACAAGTTTTGCCATCTGCCTCCTTTCTTGAACTATTATTATTATTTTTTAATATTTTTTAATATTTTCTTAAATATATTTTCAGTTTGCATTTTATAACTTCTAAGTTTGCTGTAGAGTTTGATTATCGTTTTGTTTCTGTTGCAAATTGTTAAGTGTCATACTTTAGGTCCGAGGGTTATCCGTATTTCAAATTTTATATATATGTATGTGTAAATATATATATCGATTAAATCAATTGGAAAAATTTGATTGTATTACATTTCAGTGCATTTAAAGAAAAATGATATAGTTTGTATCAAGTTTTAGATATTTGAAGTATGAGTAAAATTTGAAATTTGTGCACTATATAATTTGATAATAGGTATTGACTCTCGCCGTAATAATATTATGTGATATATTTTAAAACAATTAAAATATAATGGTAATACCTGTTTCATAATCTTTGCATGCAGAATGATTTTTTGTAAATTTTATCTTGTGAATTTTAGATTTTTTATAATAGATTAATTCTAGCATTATAAAAGGAGATAATTTACAAAAAAAAAAAAAAAAAAAAAAAAAAAAAAAACTACAAATAACTAATTGAAAAAATATATATATGTATTATTTATATTTATATCAGATATAACTTATAAAATACTAAAAAAAAGTAACATGAAATATACTTTTTGAAGTCCATAAAAAAAAAAAAAAAAAAAAAAAAACCTAATAAATTAGTGTATAAAATAATCAGTGTAGTATAAAGTAATAATCAGTGTATAAAACATCTTAATTTATTAGTTAATATTGGTAACTCTTTAATAATTACTTTCCAGAATAAAGTTCATAAAGACAGGACAGGGTTATAGCAACGTCACTCTCCCGCTGATATACACCGAATTAAACATAGAGGTCTATCTCATAATGATTATCTTACGCATGATGTTTGATACATTTGTGCGCAATAAATGCTGGGATTTAGCTTTTCCATAAATGGTCAAAAACAAATATTTTTTTTTTATTAGGACTGAGGGCCTATTAGTCTCAATCTGGGATTTTTGCGTTGTCGTTTTCGATAGTTGGACATTTATCGAAATCTAAAATTTATCAAAAATGTAATTGAATAATTTGAAACCGATGTTATAATTGGGAAGAAAAAAAAACTAATAGTCCTCCGACCTAAACTAAATTCTGCTTTTGCCAGAATTTCATTAAAATCTTTTTTTTTAATTATTATTATTATTGAAAGAAAAAGAAAAGAAAATTAATAATAATCAGTATCGTTACAAGCGATATCGAAAAAGTTTTTTTTTTTTTTTTTAATAATTTTGAATTAGGAAATAAAAAGTGCGCGTGAAATAATATGAAATAAAAATAAGTAAAAAAATGAATTTAATGATTTAATGTTTTTGTTTTTCGGGAGCTGCTAATACATATAAAAAATGCGTATTAAAACGAGCCGAAGATGCAAGCGAAATAGGTATTGAGTTATATTACGATAAATACGATATATAATATGATACAATATGTTAGACCTATCGTCCAAAGTTAGTAGGCATTTTCGTTGAAAGAAATAATTTGTTCGTTCGGTGCAACTTGCACATTAGTCCCGTGAGGTACAACTTTCACTTTAGTCAGTCCCGTCAGGTACAACTTGCACATTAGTCCCCTTTAATTTCCTTTTTTATTTATTTCTTGGGCTAGATGAACTAAACCGTATAAATATGCAACTTCTTTATTCTTTTTTTTTTTTTATGAATTTCTGTAATTTAGAGCTGTAACATTGTATTGGTCATAAATTGAAATTAAGGAAAATAGACAAATATTTTTAAAAGCGTATGCAGGTCATCACAAAACTAGTAAATAAATTGAAAACTTGATATCCAAATATTATGAATCTAATACTTTTTTGTTGTATAAATGCAGAAGAAAGTAAATATATAATTAAACAAAAATGTAAATGATACGAGTACATCTTTTTTACCGAATTAAGCTTAAATATGATCTAAAAATACACAAAACGTATTATTAAAACTCGAAAAACTCGGCTTTAAATAATGAGTTTTTCTTTTCATTTTACATAAATATATCTTAAAAGAATTAACTTTTACTAATCACTAATTAAATAAAATTAAATTAAGTACTTTACAGTGTATAAATATTCATGAAGCAATAAAATTCTCTAAGTACGAGTAATCCTGCTTAGACGCGGAAGAATATTTTTCATGAAGTTCATATACAAAACCTGTTATTCTTTAATTAAAATAATTAAACCATTTAATCTAGGAATAAATAAAAACTTTTTGCTGATTTTAGTGCAGGGAATAATTAAAACAATATATAGAGAGCTTAGTAGTTATTTTAAATTAAATAAATAGTTTAATGTTCTGTACATAAATTTTGGTGATTATTGTTTATTTTATGAAAGATATATTGAAGAATTATATAATTAAGAATAAAATCTTGACATTAATTATAAAGGTGAAATTAAATATATATAGTATTCTAAAAATTAATATATATATATATATATATATATATATTCATTATTATTTTTTTTTTTTTGCTTTGTATGTTGAAATATTTTAAAAGTAGCATATGAATGAAAAAATATATATCAATTTTGTTAAGTCGAATCTAATTTCGCGTTACTCTTAAATTCAACATTCGAGAATTACATTAACGATTTATTTATATAATATAAATAACAAAAATAATACACACATTAAAACTCTGCAAAAATAAACCAGAAGACCGCGCAAAACTATATTGCTTTAGTTGTGGGGTTTATGGCTTTTTTTTTTTTTTTTTTTTTTTTTCAAATTTAAATTCATATATGGTGTATTATATACTTATTTCACATGAATTATATATATATTAGCAATGGTAAAATCTGCAATATATAAGATAATACTATATTATTATTTAGTTTTATATTAAGAGGTATGTCACTGAAATTGTTTGTCATTCTCTTTCAAATTGCAAATAAAATGTTTGGTAGTTATCCTCAAAATTATGTAGATTAAACTCGTATAATTTATCAGTACAAAAAACCCTTAGCGGCTTAAAAGTTTGTGACGCCGCTACTTTGTGGCTATAAGAATTTGAAATATGAGTCTTAAAAATAATGATATTAAATTTTAAGTGACGCTTTGCAATTAGTTAAAATATACATAGATTTTCTTATTTGATCATTCACTTTTATCCTTTATTTATATTTATAATGCAAACGTAATATTTTAACTTGAAGATCAGACAGATATATAAAATACACTCACTGATGCTTTTTCATTCGCATTTCAAATTCAAAATAACAGTTTTAAAAGGAATGATATAAAAATTCCAGTGGCGCCTCGGTGTTATTTTAAAAGATTTGTTTTTAGATTCCATTAAAATTACTTTTGTTTTGTCTAATAAAATATATTTACACATTTAAACAGTGCTTTTAATTTTCAAATATACTGTCAAATAATTATACTTTCACAGAGTTAGCCATTATAAAGTAAAATTATTTATTTCAATAAATTGATTTATCTTTTGCATCATGCTATCCAAAACATAGTATCATAGTGTCCAACTAAGTGAAAATTTGCTCAAAGAGGTAGTGTGACGTAAAGAAAACATTTACACAAATTTTACTGCAGTATTGGATAGCGTGACGCAAAAGATAAATCAATTTATTGAAATAAATAATTTTACTTTATAATGCTAACTCAGTGAAAGTATAATTATTTGACAGTATATTTGAAAATTAAAAGCACTGTTTAAATGTGTAAATATACTTTATTAGACAAAACAAAAGTAATTTTAATGGAATCTAAAAACAAATCTTTTAAAATAACACCGAGGCGCCACTGGAATTTTTATATCATTCCTTTTAAAACTGTTATTTTGAATTTGAAATGCGAATGAAAAAGCATCAGTGAGTGTATTTTATATATCTGTCTGATCTTCAAGTTAAAATATTACGTTTGCATTATAAATATAAATAAAGGATAAAAGTGAATGATCAAATAAGAAAATCTATGTATATTTTAACTAATTGCAAAGCGTCACTTAAAATTTAATATCATTATTTTTAAGACTCATATTTCAAATTCTTATAGCCACAAAGTAGCGGCGTCACAAACTTTTAAGCCGCTAAGGGTTTTTTGTACTGATATCATTACTTTTTAGTGGTTTTTAATCAAAAAATTAAAACAAGTCCTTCTGGCTTCTAGGAAGGGTAAACTAATTTAATTTTTCTTATGAAGTTGTCACCATTTTTTTTTCAAAATGGCAGCTACAATTTATTAATGGACTTAGTGGATTTATAAATGAAGGCTATGTATATATGGAGTTTTAAGCAAATCGGTTCATAAAACCTTTCTAATGTAAATTTGAAATTTTCAGTGTGCTGGCACAGGGAAACAAGAGGGTGGATTAAGTTGGCAAATAAACATATCAAACACATTTCTGAGATAAATCTACACAACAAATTTAGTGTGAATTAATTCAGTATTTCAAACGTTATCATACTGACAAATTTTCAAGTAGCCTGCCACTTGGAAACAAAATGGAGAAGTTTCGCACTAGAAAAATTTATTGACTGGGATTCTCAAACTCTTAAAAAAAAAAAAAAAAAGAAAGAAAGAAAAATAAGTGAAAAATTTCAAATTTAAGTTAGAATTACGTAATCTACATTTTGCAAATTTCTTTTTAGAGAATTACAAATTAAAAAATTAAAAAAAAAAAAAAAAATCAAGTAAATGTTAAAAATAGAACTTTATATATTTTCTTTCCCCTTTTGATGCTAAGTATACTGCTCCAATATTCACAATTTAAATTTTCTTCAAAAGTGCAGGTAAAAATTACTTCCTATACATTTTCATATAAAACGGTTGGGGGAAAAAATAGACAAAATATAAATTAAGCTTTACATTTCTATAATTTTCAAAATAAGATAAAATCACCTGGAGAAAAATTTCATGGAAAATATAAGTTAAGCTTTAAAAAAAAAAAAAAAAAAAAAAAAAAAAAAAAAAAAAAAAGAAATTTCTGCGTAAAAATACTATTTTATAAATATATTTACAACTACAAAAAACAAAAAACCTTCCTTTAATTTTAAATAATTATTTCTACATGTTTCGAAGCAATTAAAAGTTTTTTCTTTCTTTCTTTCTTTTTTTTTTTTTAAAGAAAAATAAATTAAATGTAGTGGCGCCATCTAGTAGTTTATATTCAAATCATATACATACAGATTTAACTTTTTAATTTTTTTTTTTTCGTTAAAAAAAAAAAATTGTTTAGAAACAGGTAGAAATAGTTATTTAAAATTAAAGGCGGATTTTTTGTTTACTGTAATTGTAAATATATTTATGAAATAGAATTTTTCATGCACAAATTAATTAATTAAAAAAAGAAAAGAAAGAATAACTTTTTTTAATAAATTATTATGGGTTTCAAAGTAAAGATTTTATTTATTTATTTTGACGTGTTTTTAATAATTGCTATTTGACACATTTTTCATGAATTTTAATAAATTTCATGAAAAATGAATTTTATTAAAACACTGTTTAAACACTGTTTAATAAAACACTGTTTTTTCTAATAAACAGTGTAAACAGTGTTTCATCCCCTAGTCATTATTGCTTTCAATAATAATAAAAAAAAATTGATTATGTTAATATTTAAAATATGTAACATTTTAAAGTCTGAAAAATAAATAAATGAATAAACTCTAACTGTATTTTCAAAAGAGATTTTTAATTTTTAAAAAGAATATATATATATATATATATATATATATATATATATATATATATATATATATATATATATATATATATATATGTATTTACGAAAGAGTATGTTTTAAATAAAAACGATAGATGGCGCCAAAACTCTATTTGCTGGTTTTTTTTTTTTTTTTTTTTTTTTTTAATTACCGGCGCGTAAGGATACATGAATAGGAATCGCAAATCATTGAGTTATTATAAAATCGATGTTCATGAATGATTAAAAATTTTTTCAATTAAAAAAATTGTAAATTCATCATTAATATGATAAAATGGAATATCTAAAATTACAAAATACTTCCTTATTTAAAATATTATCTAAATATTTTTTTGACTAAATATGAAATTTTGAAATCAAAAATATTTTTTTCATAACACAAGAGAAAATATATTTAAGTGAATTTGACTTAGTATATATACAATAAATATTTTTAACAAGTACTTTTGCGTTAAAAAAAAATTCTAAATAATTCATTGGCTGCATTCAAGTCGGTCAACAAACAAACCCACATACCTTACAAGTAATAACCGCATAACAGCGTTTTCACCCGAAGAAACACATGTAATTGGCGGAGTAATATAGTTCCATATTTAAAGCAATTTATATAAAAAACAAGAGTTTTCCTGAAAAAAAACTAAAACGTTACTAGATTCAGAAAGATCCTATTAACAGCATATATTAATTATATGAAAATCATTCGAGCCGTTTTAGAGATATTTTTCATTACATCCTTACATCATTACACCACACATTTTCCCTTTTTGGCTTTAAATTGAGATTCAGATCTCAAAACATACTGCATGTAGAAATGTAAAATTTTCAGGATAGATTAAGACCGAAGATAAAAGACTATTTTGAAAAGATGAGAACAAAATATGGCATATTTGCTGAGATATTAAGTGTCGGCTTTTACAAATCTCTCTGATGTCAAACTAGCCGTATATATGAGTTCGCAGCGTCCCGTTTGTCCCTCCGCTTGCGTCACTCAAAAAACTGCCGTTTTTCATGATTGAAACTGGTGCTACTCCCTTGATCATGAAAATTTTATGCAAAAAATAGTATATTTTGTTGTTGTTGCTGTTTTTATCATTTAAGACTAATTTGAGAAGAGAGTTTTGCTATATATATATATGTGTGTGTGTATATATGAAAAAAAAAAAAAAAGATTACTGAAGGATTTTTAAAAAATGTTAAATTTTTATTTGTATTTTTTTTAAGCTAACAAAACTACATAAATTATTTAAACGATCTTTTATTTCATATGTTGGTATTTTCATCTATTTTTCATTTGCTGAGTGTTGTAAAGGAATTAAATTAATCAAATTATATTTACATTTAAATTTAATATGCTGCTCATGCGCAAATATTTAAATGTATTTTGTTTATTATCATTTTTACAGAACTTATTATCATTATTAAATAACTTAATACAAAACTTACTACACTTACTACTTATTGTATATATAATTAAATATACACAAATATTGGCCTAATTTGGCAATAACACTACTTTTAAAAATTGCATACACTTTGACTACAGCTGCTAATGCGCTTATACAATTGTGTATTATTTCAACTTTTATTACTAATATTGATTTTCTCTTAACTAATTTCTTAAATTATTAATTTTGCATATTAAACTTGGCATTTAATTGGTTGTTTGATATACCAACTCTTTTCCCCTGAAAATGAAAAAAGTTAATAACTCCATTTGTGGTGATTTTAATTATTTAATAAGTCATATTATAAGTCCACGTCAAGATAATCTTAAGTGATTCTCGAACTTTTTATTAAATTAGAGAATTTCATTTTTCTAGCTCATGCATTCTGACTATTAATAATTATTGCTTTTCTCATCCTGACATTTATAGGAATACTTGTTATCATTAAATGAATTGGTTTTTTGCTAGGCCTATGTTTTGCTTTAAGCTGATGCTTGTTTTAGTTTGGAAGTTTATGTAAATATTGTAAATAATTTATTATGAATATAAAATAGAAAAAAATGGGAAAAGATTAAAAATTATACATTTATTTAAATTTTTATTTATTTACTTTTTCCTATAGGAACTGCATGGTTTAATCCTGATTTATTATTTTCAATTTGAATTATTGTATTTAAACTTTATATTGTTAGATTAATTTAATTTAAATTAAAACTCATTAATTTATATTTCCAAAATTTTTTCTTATGATATGAATGTTCTTAGAAAGTTTGTGTGTCTCGCAAGAAATACTTATTAATAAACAGTATTGTGCCCGGTACAGGAATGTTTATTGGGATATTACTGGACCGTCATCAAGTTACCTATATCCTCCTCCTTCCAATCTTCTTTTTAGAAAATGTGATTCGTCTCGATGCAAAACTTGCCCTAAAGCCCTGCAATCCCAAATCTGTGATAATATTAAATTGATTCCTTTTTTTCAGGCCTATAACGTAATACATAAACTAAGTAGCGGAATATATAAAATGCAATATATTGGTGAAACTTCTACTGTATTACATTCCAGAATTAATCAACATCCATCAGACTCCAAAAAATTATCTTCTAATAGCATTCCTTTTAAATCTACTCTTGAGTTAAAACATTTTAATCAACACGATTTCTGTTCCTGTACCATTGAAATTATAAAGATTTAAAAAAATAATAATAATAATCAGAAGAAAAAAAAAAACTTAATATAAAAGAGTAAAACAAATTAAATACAAATTATTGGACAATGTGTCGTGTAATTTTAGTAATAAAAATATCTTATTATATTTGTTTATTAAAAATTAATTTATTAATTTTTTGATTTTTGTAAAGTTTTTTCAGCTTTTAAACATCCAATTTTTCTATTCGAGAAAGTGAAATATGGAACGCGATAAATATACCAGCGAATATCTTACTATGCACATAAATTGTTTTATTAATCCCTTGCTCTCTAAATAAAGCAAAATTGTCATTCATAAACTCACTATTAAATAAAATCTGTAGGAGCTTTAAAAGTATAAATGCTTAAGTAAGTGTAATTTATTAAAACAAAACTTTTATTATTATTATTATTATTATTATCTGATTTTGTCAGAAAGAGAAACTATAAAAATTGATGTTAAAGTAAAAATATCTATTTTAAAGACTTTCGAAAGCTTATTTATTTACTATTTTCCAAAAAGAAGATGAAGATTCCATTTGCATGGAATTTTCTTATTTTTGCTTTAAACTTGTAGTTTAATCAGTAGGTCCAAAATAAGATTTTAATGAAATAAAATTTTAATGTATGAAATATCTTATGAGAAAGGATTGTACTTATTTATTTATTATAAATATTTAAAATATAAAACAACTTAGATACCTAAAACATGTTTCAACACATATTCTTTGCACAGTAGTTGTTTAAAAAATGTTAGAGTATGACATACGCAGTATATCTATCACGTTCTTAACAGAATTCTTGCTTCATAAACTTTTTGTTATAAATATGTAGAAATACACAGAAAATTAAGACGTTAAGGTAAAATCGTGTGTAGAATATACCAGTTGATTTTGTTTTATACTTTGAATTTCAATTTGTTTCTTTGTAAACTTGGTTAAATTAAACGTTCCTAGTTTTGGATTTTTTTCCCTTGATTATTCAGTTTTATTTTTATTTTTATTTATTTATTTATTTTTGCGTTTTCTTAGCGTTTTATTTTAAGTTTTTCTTTTCTTTTCCAGTAACTGAAAATCTCATTAATCACAACTAGCTGGAACCCGTCGACATCGACGGTCACTTTATTGACCGTAATGTTTCAAAAATCGTCGCATCATTATTTAAATGTATTTCAAGTTAAAACATCTAATATAATTTACAACATTTCACTTAAAAAAAAAAAAAAAAAAAAAAAAAAAAAAAAAATTCGGAAAAATGGTTATAAATAGAAATACTATATATGACATAACTTTCTACAAAGTACTGTCAATGTGACGTCATACTGACTCCAAATAAAACAGTTGATATCTTTTATTTTCTGTTTCGTTTAATACTAAGACTACATGTTAGCTGACTCACCCGGCGTTCCCCGGGCACATGATAATAACCTTAATTTAACCTTAAATTTGTATGATTTTATATCTTTAACTCGATTTTGTTTGAATTTCTATTTTTAAATAAAAGCATCGCGAAAAAAAAAAAAAAAAAATCAGCTGTAACAAAAAAAAAAAAAAAAAAAAAAAACCTCGAACCGAGCGAAACTCAGTCTTGTGACCCCGGAGTCTGCGGCAGCTAATAACATAAAAAAAAAAAATTCCAAAAAATTAACCTGCAACCGAAAGAACCCGCCCGGTGTTGCCCGGGCCCATGATAATAACCTTAAATGCACCTTAAATTTGTATGGTTTTATATCTTTAACTCGATTTTGTTTGAATTTCTATTTTTAAATGAAAACATCACAAAAAAGTAATCAACTGTAACAAAAAAAAAAAAAAAAAAAAAAAAAAAAAACCTCAAACAGAACGGAACTCGGGTTCTTGACCCAGTGCCTGCGGCACGTATATGCAGGCCTCTAATAACATGAAAAAATTCTAAAAAAATAACCTTGAACTGAACGAACCTCTGACTCGTGTTACCGCTGCCTGTGGCTGCGACACCGTATAGCAGGCATGCTACGCACACACTGCAAAATCCACTTTCCTCCACCAGGGAGAGCAGTATGTTGTATACGAACATCGCCAATCGCCTTGAATTTCCAAGACCTTTCAAATAAGGTGTCACATGGTGGTGTCAACTGCAAAATCCTTTAGTTACACTTTCCACCGCTAGGGGGCACAGCGTGTTCTATACGAACAACACCAACGGTCAGAAAATATCAAGTCATTTAAAATAAGTTGTAACATGATAGGGTCTACTGCAAAATCACCTAGTGTCATTTTTAACCACCAGGGGACGCACTATATTGTATACAAACATCCCCAATCAACATGAAATTTCAAGACCTTTATCAACAATCGCATTGAATTTCCAGGACCTTTCAAATAAGGTGTCACATGGTGGTGTCAACTGCAAAATCCTTTAGTTACACTTTCCACCACCAGGGAGTACAGCGTGTTCTATACGAACAACACCAACGGTCAGAAAATATCAAGTCTTTTAAAATAAGTTGTAACATGATAGGGTCTACTGCAAAATCACCTAGTGTCATTTTTAACCACCAGGGGACGCACTATATTGTATACAAACATCCCCAATCAACATGAAATTTCAAGACCTTTATCAACAATCGCATTGAATTTCCAGGACCTTTCAAATAAGGTGTCACATGGTGGTGTCAACTGCAAAATCCTTTAGTTACACTTTCCACCACCAGGGAGTACAGTGTGTTCTGTACGAACATCACCAACGGTCAGGTAATACCAAGACCTTTAATTTAAGGTGCAACATGATAGGGCCTACTACAAAATCACCTAGTTCTATTTTTCACCACCAGGGGGCGCCCTATATTGTATACAAACATCCCCAACCAACAGGAAATTTCAAGACCTTTAAAATGAGGTGCTACATGTGTGGGTCTAGAACGGATTTCCCTCTCAAACTAATTTCCCCCCTCCCCCCTTCAAATCTACTTTCCCCCCTTTTAAAATTGAAAATTTCAAAATCGGAGAAATTGGTTTTTTAGTATTCGAGTCTAGTCCGCCCATGTACAATTTCTTCACCGTGAAGTAATTTGGAGATGAGTTATGATCGCAAACGTGTTTTTAACCCCTTTCCCCCCAGTGGGGTGGGAACCGTTCGACTTTTTTTATTTTTCTCTTTTCATAGCATATCTACAGATCAAGACCTTTTTTTAGACACCTCAACCAAGTTTTTACACCTAGCCGTTCTCTCAATTTAGTGGAGACAGACAAAAACATGTTTCAAATTAATATATAGATTCTTTCCTGTTGCCACACTGTAAAAAAGGCACAATAATTAAAAAATAAAATGATAACACGTGAACTTTGCTTTTATAAGGCAATAAAAATTCTAAAATTCAGATTAACTCGCTGTATTTTTGCATTTCCGAAAATGAAATAAAGAAATAAGAGAAAAAACGGCGAAATAAATAAATATTTTTTCATGTTGCCACACTGTAAAAAAGGAACAATAATTAAAAAATAAAATGATAACACGTGAACTTTGTTTTTATAAGGCAATAAAAATTCAGATTAACTCACTGTATTGTTGCATTTCCGAAAATGACGTCATTCTAAAAAAGAAATGTGCATTTTTCGTATATTAATTGGGCCTGTTCGACTTTTTTTTTATTTTTCTCTTTTCATAGCACATCTACAGACCAAGATCATTTTTAGACACCTCAACCGAATTTTTACACCTAGCCGTTCTCTCAATATAGTGGAGACAGACAAAAACATGTTTCAAATTAATATATAGATGAAGTCATACTTAAAGTCAAAACAGATCATTTAGAAAAGAAAAAAACAATTATCATTATAAAAATATTACTTCGTTATAACTTAATCAATACAGAATTTACATTTAAGATTATATAGTTTTATTTATTTTGCTTTAAATATACAAATAGAAATTTCGATATTTTTTTTTTCCGAAATAATTTTTTTTATGTAAACCTGAATTTAAAATTTTATGGTATTGTTTATTCATCAAATAAAATAATAAGAATTAATGTTCGTGTATGTGTTTTCATGTATTATGTAGTTAGGAAAAATCTTAACTTTTACTGAAATGCAAATAGAGTGTATTAAAATATTTTTATTTAAGGAAAATTAACAACTATGAACTAGTAAAACGTGTAAATAAACAAATAATACACTCAAAAAATTTAAACGCGTTGAATATTTACATTACATGGAACTAAAAATCTGTATATTTCATTAATTAAATACTAAAAATGTGTTGTAATAAGTTATAGAAATACAACACACAATCAAAAGAAGTTGGGGGGGGGGGGGTCAAATCAGAAAAGCCTAATTTATTCAGAAGTTACAACTTTTATAAAAGATAAAGATTTTAATGCATTTCAGAATCAGCATTATACTATTTTATTGCATTTGTGAATTTTAAATTTTCAGTTGAGCCATTGATAACCAATATCTCCATACTCATAAAACCTTTTGTTAGATTGCTCAAAAGATATTGTTGTCATTTCAATAATATGGAATAAAATTATGTGAAATATCCTAAGTGATTTAAAGGGCTGTTAATATTAAGCTAACCCTATTTAGCTGGAAATGGTGTGTTTTATAAATTAAAGCATATTTGAAGTTCATATAAATAAATTTGTTGAAGCTTAATTTTTTTAGGAAACATTTTTCTTTGTTAGAAAATTCCAGCCATATCTGTGCCCCGGAGGTAAAGTGCACTATCTCCATTTTTTGAAAAGGGTTAGCATCATGTTCTAGATGTGCATATTTTGTTTTATATTAAGGTGTTGAGCACTAAGTCGAGTTATTATAAAGGAGATAGGACAGTTTAAAACAAAACCATGCACATTTTCTTTATTCATGACAAATGTATTTCATTATAATATCATTAATATCATTCTTAAAAATTTACATTTTTGTGACATGGTGTCTCCTAACTCCGGGGTACGTATATGTTTGTTCTAAATGCCTCCATCAATGTAAAGTATAAGTATCATTTTTTCAACAAATTTAATCTCTAAACAAATTTAAGCTAAAAAAAAAAAAAAAAAAAAAAAAAAACTACATATAATCTTAACATTTTCACTTTTGAAAATATAATTTACATAACAATTGTAAAATGACATGTTGGCCTATAAATTATCCACTCAGTCTTAAAAACGCTTTGAAAAATATTGCATTTTACATGATCATAAGGTCTTAAGTAGCCAAAAATATTCCATAACTGCGCTGTGAACGTGAATACATATATATATACATATACAGGGTTTGTCCGGAAAGTAATAGAACTGATTTTCTTCCGCCGCGACTGAACTTCGGAGCGTGCGTGCACCGACTGAATCCGGTAGAGGGCGTTCCTAGCTAACGAACGAGCGGCTGGTCAGTTATCTCCGAGCACCTGGAGAGTCAGGACAGGCTTTTTCGCGCGACGTGTTTCTGTGAGTGGTGCAAGCCGACCCCCAAGTGAAAGTGACCCCCAATTTTTGATTAACGTAATCACAGGTGACGAGTCAGGGATCTTTGAGTATGATCCCGAGACAAAGAGGCAATGTTCCGAGTGGCACACGCCGGCGTCTCCTCGCCCAAAAAAGGCCTTCCCTCGCCCTTCCCTTTTTTGGGCGAGGAGACGCCGGCGTGTGCCACTCGGAACATTGCCTCTTTGTCTCGGGATCATACTCAAAGATCCATGACTCGTCACCTGTGATTACGTTATTCAAAAATTGGGGGTCACTTTTATTTGGGGGTCGGCTTGCACCACTCACAGAAACACATCGCACGAAAAAGCCTGTCCTGACTCTCCAGGTGCTCGGAGATAACTGACCAGCCGTTCGTTCGTTAGCTAGGAACGCCCTCTACCGGATCCAGTCGGTGCGCGCACGCTCCGAAGTACAGTCGCGGTGGAAGAAAATCAGTCCTATTACTTTCCGGACAAACCCTGTATATATATATATATATTAAGTTTTACAGTTTTTGAGCATAAATTTTATGATTTTTTTTCAAACATATTAAAAAAATGTACTCTGAGATTTCATATTTTTGTTTTTATTAATTATATATCTAGCGATAAATTTTATAACATGCGGCGTTTAGCTTAAATGTAATATTCATTTTACAGTTTGATTTTACACGAGCAGAGAAAAATAGCAGACTCCATTTTTAAATTAAGCAATCTAATTAATCTATCTTTTTTTTTTTTTTTTTATGAGCACCGATAAAATAAATCTTAATTTTAACAAGAGCTTATCACTGAAAAAAAAAAAAATCTTCGTGTATGAAATAATTTATTTCTTTATGAATATTCATAGATTCTAATGTTGAAAAGTTAATTTCGTCTTATCAGTAATTACTCAATTTTAATCTTTATTTACTATTAGCTTCCTTTTTCAAAAGTTTTTTCTGAGTAACATTACTTTCTTATTAATTTTCTTTCTCGTATTTATATCACCCAACGGAATATTTCAATTCATTTACGTTTTTCATATTACAAAATTTATTCTTATTGCTATTTATAGTTTGACAAATTTAAATTTTTTATGTAAAAGATAATCCACTTTATTATAAGATAAATGTGTTCTTTAATTATTAGTGTGTATATACAGAGATTGTATAGATAGAAAATGAATCTATAACTAGTATGATGTGGCCATCACAAAACCTTCTTCTGTATTACATTTCTTTTTCACATATATAAATTTTCTTTTAAATATTAATTCAGTTTCTCATATAAAAATTACTAAATTAATAGCTACTTAAATTTTGTTTTAAAATAAAATAATAAATATTTTTTTTCCTTTTTATGTTTTATATAGTTTACTCGTTATACTTTACACAATTTCTTCTTCTTCTTCTTATTATTATTATATATATATATATATATATATATATATAATTTTTTTTAAATTCAATAAATTATTGAATTGTTTAACCAAGTCCCTAAGAATTTATATATATACACCATGTTCCAAAAGTTTAGACAATCAATAAAATTTGAATTGACATAAAAATAATAAGGTATAATTAAAATTTGTGAGATAGGTAATAAATAAAAACAGTTTTGCTTATATAAGGATATAAATTATGATCAAAGGATTGAAATTAAAAACTGTACTTTAAATTATATAAAAATATGCTGTCCGAAAAGTATAGACACAATACAGCATTACATGCTTTCTTTTACATTTTTGTTCACAGAATAAATTATTTTTATTGTCGTCTGTTTCTATAAATGCAGAATTTTTTTCCCTTTCATTGAAATATCGTCTTCTATATCTTTAGCATAAAAATTTAATGCGTTCAATGTACTGGTTTGTTTTTGATTCGGAAAAGACGTTTCCTGCGTATTCTGATAAAAATGCCATATTCTAAAGAAATTTCTAAAGATGAAATTATTAAGATTTTATAGTTAAAAGTGTAAGGACAAAATACTGTACAAATATCGAGAAGAGATCCTTGAGCAGTATTTACAGAGTTTTGAGATCAGGTGGAACATGAAATACTCGAAAGCGAGTCGGAAGACCAAAGAAAACAACGTTACGTGATGATAGAATGTTATTAAAAAAGGCTTCAGTTCATAGTTTATCTGTGCGTGGAATTGCACCAACTTCCAGTATTTCAAAAAGCACTGTACACAGAAGAATTAAACCTTTAAAACACATTGTTTATAGGAGATTGAAAGCAAAACCTTTCTTAAAGCAGAGACATAAAGATGCCCGTCCAAAGTGGGCTAGAAAGCATATGTCATACGGTGAAAAGTGGCTTTCTGTCATCTTCAGTGACGAAAAGAAATGGAATTTGGACGGCCCTGACGATTATAAATTTTACTGGTATGGTCTAAGAAAAGAACCGAAGAACTTTTTCAGCAGGCAACAAGGCGGAGGATACGTAATGACCTGGGAGGATTTTGTTTCAATGGGCAAACATATCTAGAATTTACGGACAGAAAAATTAAATTATCAGGAAGATTATCAGGATATTTCACGTGCCAATTCACTGCCAATTATGGATTTCCTAGCAGGACCGAACGGTGTATTCCAACAAGATGGGACATTCATCCATACCTCAAGATCAACGAAAACTTGGTTTATGCAAAACAGTATCACACTATTAGACTGGCCAGCACTTAGTCCGGATTTGAATCCCATGAAAAAAATATGGGGGATCTTATCTCGTAAAATATATGAAAATTGAAAGCAATATACATGGGTAAATGACTTAAAAACTGCAAGTGACATAGCGTGGTATGAAATATATCCTTCTGTAATGCAATGCTTAATTAATCCTATGGAACAACGTGTATTTGATGTTATAAAGTGTCGAAGCAATACAATTCAATATTAAAAGTAAGTTTTTAATTACTTTTATAAATGTAAAACCAAAAACACTTACCGTTAACTATACTTTTGGTACAGCAGATTTTTATATAATTTAATGTACACGTTATAATTTCAGACCTTTGATCATAATTTATATGTGTATATCAGCAAAATTGTTTTTATTTATTACCTATCTCACGAATTTTAATTTATTAATTTTTATGTCAATGCAAATTTTATTGATTGTCTAAACTTTTGGGACACGGTGTATATATATTAAATGTGTAAGAAACTGTAATTAAAAAAATAACAATTGATATTATCATTTTATTAGTTTAAAGAAATCATTTAAACACAACTATGATTATATCAATAATATTGTTTGCATATTTCTACATTTTTCAACTTTTGTAATGAAAGGAAAACGTTTAAACTTTCAATTATTCTAAAATTTTGAATTTATCATTGACTTATAGGTTGATCTAAAGAAGAAAATATTTTAAGAAAAAATTAAATTGTACTTTTATTTTTCGACTTTTTAAACTTTCGATATGCTTAAAATACTGAGATGAGTCCTATTTATTTCACCTTATAAATTTTCTATTTCAATACAAAAATATCTGTATATTTAAACGGTGAAGATATATATTTTTTAAACAATGTATAATGTTGAAATAAATAAATAAATAAATAACATTAAAATGGTACGATTAGCAAACATGTGTTGGAAGATTTATATAAAAATTAATATTTCATTGGTTTTAAGAACACATGTTAAAATAATACAGACTGATTAATTTTTTATATAAAAATATAGTCATAAATGTCACAGAATTAGTTTTATTTTTGTACCAGAAAACTAGGAAATTATTATTATTATTATTATTATTATTATTGCCGAAACGTCAGTGGAGGCCCTCTGTTGAGACTCAAAACGGTTTTGGGCTGTGTCTGTCTGTCTGTCTGTTTGTTTGTCTGTCGCGCGATAGCGGCCGCAAAAATAGCGCTATTGACTTGAAATTTGGTACACATGTTCATGAGCCCCACGAAATCAGCTGTATAGTTTTCGGTATGTATTCCATTTGTAGTTCGTATACAGGGACACGCCAAAGTTTTTCTTATCATTACGGCCTATGGGAGGAATTTGTATGTATCGCGATAGCGGCCACAAAAATCACGCTATTGACTTGCAATTTGGTACACGTGTTCATGTGCCCCACGAAATCAGCTGTATAGTTTTTGGTATGTATTCCATTTGTAGTTCGTATACAGGGACACGCCAAAGTTTTTCTTATCATTACGGCCTATGGGAGGAATTTGTATGTATCACGATAGCGGCCACAAAAATCACGCTATTGACTTGCAATTTGGTACACGTGTTCATGTGCCCCACGAAATCAGCTGTTAGTTTTGGGTGTGTATCCCATTTGTAATTCGTGTACAGGGACACGCCAAAGTTTTTCTTATCATTACGGCCTATGGGAGGAATTTGTATTTACCGCGATAGCGGCCACAAAAATCACGCTATTGACTTGTAATTTGGTACACATGCTCATGAGCCCAACGGAATCAGCTGTATAGTTTTACGTGTGTATTCCATTTGTAGTTCATGTACAGGGACACGCCAAAGATTTTCTATCATTACGGCCTATGGGAAGAATCTCTATTTACCGCGATAGCCACCGCAAAAATCAAGCTATTGACTTCCAATTTTTGCCGAAACGTCAATGGAGGCCCTCTGTTGAGACTCAAAAGGATTTTGGGTTCCGTCTGTCCGTCCGTCTGTCTGTCGTGCGATAGCGGCCGCAAAAATCACGCTATTGACTTGAAATTTTGTACACATGTTCAAGATCCCCACGAAATTAGCTGTATAGTTTTGGGTGTGCATTCCATTTGTAGTTCGTGTACAGGGACACGCCAAAGTTTTTTTTATCATTACGGCCTATGGGAAGAATTTGTATGTACCAAAAATAACGCTATTGACTTGCAATTTTGTACACATATTCATGAGCCCTACGGAATTAGCTGTATTGTGTTAGGTGTGTATTCCATTTGTTGTTCGTGTACAGGGACACGCCAAAATTTTTCTTATCCTTACGGCCTATGGGAAGAATTTGTATGTACCGCAATAGCGGCCGCAAAAATCCTTCGATTGACTTGCAAATTGGCGCACACGTTCCAGCTTTTCCTATAAGTAGCTGTATAATTTTTATTGCTATATTTTTTATAAACTGTGTACAGGGACACGCCAAAATTCTTAACATTACGGCGCATGGGGTGAATTTCGTTTAAACGCATTTTAATATCATTACTTTGCAATGAAGAAAATGAAACTAGAGTACGTGAGTAAGATGCTTAAACTTATGTTGTTTGAAGAAAATATGTGCTCTTAAGCTTTCTAATTAATGTACAGGACCTTACAAAAGTGTTCTGACAATGTCACTTAGTCATCCAAACGATGTTAAATTTGGAACAACTATTAATTTTAAACGCAAAATAAGCTGAATAGTTTTTACTGGTGTATACAATGTTTATGGGTCGTTTACAAAGACACACGAAAGAATTTCTTAACATTGGAGCCTATGGACAAATTTTTAATTTAAGCGCGCACTTTAATGCGTTTATGCTGAATTGAACTTAATAAAGTTAACATACATTATAAAGATGCTCAAAATCATGTTTTCTCTTAAAAAAGGTTATGTATAGACTAAATAATTTATGGGATCACACAAAATAATTCCGAGTATGTACTGTAATCATCCAAATGATGTCAAATTAGTTTGAAAAAGTAATTAGTCATAATTAATTAGGTTTATTCTTATTATTTGCCTTTATAATGACTGTGGCTACTTTTCCGGGAAACATAAAGGAATTTCGTACTATTACGGTCTATAGTCGGTATTTCTTAAAAGTGTATTTTAACATGGTTACACCCCATCAAATATAATGAAATTTTGTTAGAATTTTAAAAGCATGTTTTCCTGTTGAAAATTATGGGCATAGAATTGATAATTAGTTTAAAGGTTACGCAAAATATTTCCGATATGCTATGTAATTTTTTTTTGTATGAAACTTGGTATTTATGAATTTCAGGGAAATAATACAAGACCGTCGTTTATTAAGAATACATATTGTTGCGTACTTGGGTGTTCGTAAGTTGTCCGAGAATGAAAGGCGAAATTTGCAAAAATTCAGTGATTTATTCACAGAAAGTTTCAGAAAAATACAGGACTATAAACCAAGTACCAGCTTCAATTCAACCAGTAAACATAGCTTAAACAACAGCCGTTAACAGCAAAACAACAGTACACACTGTTTAGCAATAACACATAAAGCAAGTCTCATTCAAAGAGGCTCAAAGCAAAGCAAGCATTTCACGAAACTGACACAGATCCGAGGCTGACCGCCTTGGCGAAAATAATGCTCATTTTTTACTATTCTATCGTACACAGACTGTTCTGGAAAATTATCGTATCTCATCAGCCAATGAGATTAGAGCTTCCATATTTGGTATATCCATAATAAGGATTTTCTCGCCAAGGTCGCCAAAAAAAATCGCCAAGGGAAACAGTCGCCAAATTTGGCGCCAAATCCATTTCTTCCCTTATATGGTGCTTTTTAATGCGTTTTTAAAGTAAAATTAGGCCATTTTAACGCTGAAACGACTAGAAATGCACAAAATTGGCATTTTATCGACTTACTAAGCCTCTTTGAAAAAATTTATACAAAAATAAATGCAATTATTTACAATTCCGTAACACTTTATATGACATACAAATAGGTATACAAAGAGAGATATAGTGCGGGGGGTTGAGGGGGGTGGCAGCCCCCTCATGAATGTATCTTATTATGGTAATAAGTCGATCGAATCAATATATACTATTATATAATAAGGAATAAATAAAAATGACACATTGAAAAATGTCTGATGCAAATAGGACGTTGAGGCTCCTGATCTGCAGATCCACTAGTTATTATTATTATTATTTTTAAGCTGCTTAAATAAAAACTGAAGAAAATCCGATTTTAAGTCAGGATGATTCGTCCCAGTCTTAGTTTAAAATACAAAATTGTAAAGATAAAATATAAAAGATAACAGTTTTATTTTTATTTAGATAATTAGTAACATACTATTAGAAAATGTAATAATTGTTTTTTAATTTTATTAATTGATTTCAAGAACAAGTGTAAAGCGACCTATATAAAAATTACCAAATCGGATTTTCCGTGGTCAATTAAGGTCTGTTCTTGAATGAAATTAGATACGAGTTTTCTTTAAAATATCTAATAGGGTGGATCGAAAAACGCGTTTTTTCTGCAATGCAATTCTAATAACGCGGAAAACTTGCGCATAGGCGTCATTTTAAATGAAAAAATATTATTATTATTTTTTTTATATTATAAAATGTCTTTTTCAAAATTTGAAATCGCACAGAAGGCCTAAAGTTACCAAAAAACTTAAAATACCGGTAAATTAAAAAAAAAAAAAAAAAAAAAAAAAAAATGCAAAAATTACAAAAAAGTACATTTTTTGTTCTAATAGTGAAAAAGTGTTTTTAAGAGTGTCCTTAATGCCTACAAAATATAATTATACCCATTCTTGTTTTACTGAATTCACGCAAAAGGCATAAAGTAGCGGGTTGTATCGTAAAAAAACGATATTTCATGGTTTTCGACGATTTTTAAACATGTGCCAAAACCCATAAAAGATTTATTACTTTCCCTTACCCATAAGGTAGAGAAAGTATTGGTTTTGGGTCAAATTTTCGAATGCGAGATTTTGTTATATTTACCCGTTATGAGGTCCCCTGAATACGAAAATCATGTTTTTAGCAAATGGTTTGTGTGTATGTCTGTGTGTGTGTGTCTGTTATCAGCATATCTAAAAAAAATTATCGCAGAAAGTTCAGACTTGGTATTCTAAATGTGTATCATATAGGGATGCTACAGTAAGCTATTCGTTAAGATCAAGCAAATGTATCGTGTACAGGGACAATCAAGAGAATTGTAATACATTACGTCTATGGGGGAAATTGCAGGAAAGTAGATTTTAACGTCTATAGACTGCACTAAACCAAATGAAACGAATATATATTTTTTGTAATAGAGATAGTTAACTGGGGAAAAAATTTTGTGTATGTAGGAGCCATACCTTTAAAGCGAATGGTTGAACCATCGATATGCAATAATTTAAAACAAAGTTATTGATTTTTTTTACTTTTAATAAAATAAAATAAAATTAGAAAAAAAATCGCATTTTTTTTTTTTTAAATATTGAGAATAAAATGGGCTTTTTTTTAGATATTTGGTGTTATACTACTTCTCTAATATGGAAATCGCCTGCATTATCATAAAAGATATATATATTTTATAAATTATAATATTAATAAATTATTTTTTAAAAACAGAATTTTTTTTAATAACCGAATTCAATTCTATATAAATGTAGGTGCATTAATGAAATGGGGGGTTGAGGGGGGCGGTAGCCCTCCTCACACAGAACTAATTATCATATAAAACTCTTCAGAAGCCTAATATGAATTGTTTAACGCAGGTTTACATAACAGTACTCGTTATCTTACCTTTTAATATGCAACTTGTATTTATAGTATTAAGTTTCAGGGTAAGAGAAAGTCATGTGGGTGACACACCAGATTATTTTTAACTTGTAATAGTGTAAAAACCATACAAAATAGTTTTCCCAATCCAGAAATATTACTTTCAGACCTGTTATTCCTTAAATGTATTCGCGCAAAAGGTCTAAATTATACTATAAGTTAAGTTATAGATTCCCGTATAAACGCCGTTTTCCATATCTGATTGCGCGTTTATTTAACACATTAAGGTTTGTAATAAGACTCTAACAAGTGATTTACAAAAACTGTATTAGCCAAACATATCATATTGCAGCTATCAGCTCATTTCAACATTTAATCTGTGCTGAAATGACCCAGGACTCACGGCGAGGACGTGGCGTCAAGGCGAGTCCCACTTCCAACTTACCCAACCAAACAACCAGGGTGAATTTTATTTACAATATTTACAGTAACTGTTTACTTTGTACAATGCATATATGTTCGTTGTAGGCAAAAGGTTAGTTACATAGAAGCCTCTTTAAATTCTGACTTTGAATTAAATGTGGACATCAGCTGTCTTGATTTTAAAGTAGCTCTAATATAACCATCTCGATATTCATGCCCGCACACTTTTTCTGCTGCTTCTGTAACTAGTTTTACACACCTCTCAACTAACTGGGTGTGGCATGGGAATTTGAGGTAGTTAAACTCTGGTAGCGCTTTGTCTTTCAATAAAGAAGCAATGTATTCAGTTGGCATCTTGGACAGTAGTGGCGGCGGTGTTAATTTGCAGATTGACCAATCAATTAGTTCGGTATAGTCGTTTGCACTAAAATTTATTGAAGGTGTTTTGAAGTCTCTTACATAACCTTCAGCTGATGGCCCATTTCTGGATTTAAGGATCCTCCTGTAGCCAAGTTCTCTAATGTGTGGTCTCTCATCCATTATCATAGCCAACATCATATTTTCAGGGTGGCAGAAGAATGCGTTCCTTTGAATTACTGGATCAATGATTTGATTGATATTGTCCGGTAGATGCCTGGTTGTTTTAACTACCTTCAAAATATGCTTCGGTCCATCTTTCACAGTGTAGTTTTTCGTTATATCAAACCAAACAGGTGCATATGACTTCACTACACTG